>JAKSZP010001549.1:0-132854 GCA_022478985.1 Massospora cicadina
AATCACCAGAAAATATAGCCAGTTTGTACCAACTCCCAGATGCCCACATTAAAATTGAACATCATGTTGTGGAGTTAGTTGAGGCTATATTTGAGGCTGATCTTGAGGAAAGTAACCACAATTTCACCCAAATCCACCCCCACCACGCTGATGCCTCAACGCCCTGGCTCTCCATTTTTGTCCGCTACTACAACCATTGTGATTCTATCATGAAAATTAAGCCAGTAGCAGATCTGCCTGACCCCCCTCCCCCTCTGCCATGGTAGGGTAGTGGCATTCCACTCCCCACCTGGTTGGAGGTTTTGTTTTGTTTTTTGTTCCGTTCATTTGTTTGGTTCTCTTGCTCAATGTGTATTGATAATATCTATCCCCTGGTTGGCGTACCTCAGATAAATTTTAATACAAAAGGCATTCTGCTACTACCTAGATGGTCACATGTTTAATCCCAGTACATGGATGAACCTTGCCATGCCATATTGTCCCATAGTTGTGCTGCCATGTGCATTTTTATATTGTAGTTATAAAAAAATAATCCTTTATAGTATGAGTCTTTTTAAATAATGATAGCTACTTGTATTGCATACTTGTAATACTGTTTTAAATCTGTATAAAAAAGCATACAGGGATGGTCATACTCATGTGGTGATATTTTATAAAGCTAAATCGGTTTCAGTGGTTATGGATCTACATTTATATCTAATTTATATAGTAATATAGACTGTCTCAGGTTACTATAGACAAACTATATAGAGAAGAAATCTATCAGTAAAGCTAGATTACTGTTGTCCTTCCGTTAGGGCTTAAAATATTTCTGATATTCCGAATGCCACAGAAGGCCTATATGTTTTAAATCTGATACTTAAGTTAGGACATGTAGCAAGCATGTATACTATGTGGCCAGGCGTCCAAATAAAATGTTTGGCGTTATCCTAAACATCCATTTTGTTTATGGGTCACTGAAAATAGAGGTTCCTTTGCCTGGATTTAAACCAGCAGGATCTACCCATCTTATAAAGTAACCCCACAATAGACCAAGGAGTCAATGCGCATGAGGCATGTTTAGCTCAATCCAGAAACCCTGGGGTATCTACAGGTTTATCCTAGCATTGCCTACTCTAAATATCTTCTCTGATACAATTCCCATATATCAAGATTAGGTTATGCTCCCTTGATCCATACTTTGGTATCCAATGTTCATTTGCCTACAATTTAAGGGTTTTATTGGGATTACTATATGCTTTTATAGTTACTATATGCTTCAGGACCATCATAAGCGATTGTTAGCATAGATTGGGCCATCAATGTAGATCACTGGGTGCTTGAGAAGTCCTGCATAAGGCATACAACCTTATTTGCTCTCCTTTAGATATATTAGAGATAACCTGTATTAGAAAGGATGTCTGGCCTCCTTATTGGATATACATAAGATCCAAGATCAGTAGGTGTAGAGCCTCTGGTAACAGTCCTCAATATAGAGTTATATTCTCCATCATCTTAGCCCTAACTATGGCCCAAATGTATCCATATAAAGGTCCTAACATTAGCCCTAGGCCATCTGCACCCAGAAGATGTGGGATCACATGCTAGTGCCTAAGAATTTAAACCTTAAGATCCTCTGTCTGTTTCCACACCATTATCACTCTAGATAGATTTAAAAGCCGCTATAATGTAAAGATCAGCTTGATAGAATTGGCCTAGAGAAGATTGAGCACCGAATGCCTTTGGCACCCAATTTTTATAGATATGTTTAAAGCTAAGCCCTGAAGGTTGAATCCTTTTATAGTGTGCATACCATAACCTAGTCTGCACAACTAAGGAGGTTGTATTGGAGCCTAAAGTTTCGTGTAAATTTATTTACTGAGTTTTAATGGGAAGTGACGCTTTTTCATACCTAAATGGCGATCAAGTTTTCCCAAAAACCGTGTAGACCTTTATCATAGTTTGCTTAATTGGTAGCTGATTCCTTTTATATAGATTATAATTACAGCTATAAAGCTTACGCGTATCTAGCTGTTCTTTGATATTCTAAAGTTTGCTTGGGTGTATACAACTATTAGAAAATGGACTAGAGTTAGATATGCGTTTTAGTTCTAGCTACCCCCTACACTTAAAAGGGTTGTTAGCTTGAGCAACTTTTGGACTATAAAGATCGCATCTAAAACCAATAAGAATCTAAGGCTAGCTGTATAAAGAAAGGTTTTAAATCTATAGCTGAAACTTATTGTTATAAAAATCATAAAAAATAAGATACACCAATAGATTTTGATGAAGGAAAACCATTAAAATGGATAAATATTTATAGATAATAATCTATAAAATCTAAGCTTAACTTGATTAAGCACTTTAAAAAATCAAAGGGTTGTATATCCTTGCCCCAAACCTACATCTCAAACTTACGCTATCTTATGAAGCGCCCATTCCATATAAGCTCACTAAGATAGAATCTGAGAACCTGATCAAAACCTTACTGGTTACCAAGCTTTTAGAGCTAAGGCGACCTTAACGCATATTAATCTATAATGTTAACGCCATCTACTATTTGCCACTTCACATGAGATGTAGGCATCCATTCAAACGGTCACTAAAACTTCCCTTTACAATCCAAAATTAAATTATCAAATTAGTTTATAAAACTGATTTTAACAACTTATGTCTCAACTAGCCCATTTAGCACGCCATCCCTTATCAAAGCTCCCAGATGGAGAAAAGCAGCTACCTGAGGGTTAAAAACTTCAGTTGGATTTATTTTCAAAAAAAAGGTTCTACATATTTAGCCTTTGATAGGTAAAAGGTTAATACCTCCATTTAAATATCCGTATATCTATATCATGCAGCTGAATACCCATTTAAGTAGGTTTAAACACTTATCCTTAAAATATCTATATTCTACCTTTCCCCTGTAGAAGCTATAGAGATAAAATAAGGTTAGAGGTAAGTAAACCCAAAGTAATCTAGAAATTAGTAAATATTCTATTAAAGCTACTAAATTTTGTAGTTCAAAGATAGGCTGGGAAATTGTGCAACTTGGTTTCTAAAAAAGTTGAATTTTAATATTGAACCAATCCCAATAAAAATTATTGAGGTAAAGGGTTTAGATTGCATCCTTATATATATAAAGTCAAACCCTTTTTAAAATAGGTTCCTGATGAGCCTCTAGAACCCATGGCGAGCCTATATGCCAAAGTTTAAGCCTTTGGCTTCTGGAATTTAAAAAATATGGTAATCAGTGAGAGAGTGGGTTATATATAAACAAGCGGTCTTGAACTATAGGATTAGATAAAGCTTTGAGGCATGTCATGGATGATCCTGCAAGTGAAGTTCTAGTCAGACCTTGACCAGTGAATTCAGTTTAAATAACAACAACCAAACCGGTGAAAGTACTAGTGACCAGGCTATCATGGATGGGGGCAAAAGAGGCCCTTTTAAAGATACTGATAGGAAAAATATTTTTTCCACCAGTGACATCACGCAAGATAATTTTGGCCTTACTAATTTAGAAGATTTATTTAATTTGGATGATGACGCCGCCTAAAATTTGTATAAAATCTGATCCCTTTTATACCTTCAGGGGGGCCAAAATAACTTGTATTATGCTGATGATGCCCCAATGAGAGAACTGAGTTTCACTGGCAAAAGTATCAAAAATACAAATATGCAGATTACTAAATCAGAAAGTCATCCAATTTCCCACTTGAATTAAAGCCACAATGTGCCTCACATCATGGGAGTACCATCATTCAAACCCAACGTCAAGGTACATATTATCAGATATGGTAATCAACTCATTTACCAGAAGCAACAATGAGTGGAACCCCAGAAGTAAAACCCGGCACAATGGCCCCTGAATATCCAGGTTCAGAGGTAACTTTCATGAGAAGAAACTCACATATACATGTTGAGACTGTTAACCAGATTATGGCTCTTTTTGATATCTGCTATTATGATTTATTAATCAGGCATTGATACCAATTAATTTATCTAATTTAAGGGTTTCAACTTTACTTAATTTAATAATTCACTGGATCACCTTATGTCAGGCTCTTGCCAACTAAAACCTAGCTGGTTCTACTTTTGAGTTCAGTGGATCCCAGCAGTTTGAGTTAATCATGTCATGAAACCTTGACTACTTAATCTTGTTCAACTTTCAAGAGTTCAGTGGATCTCAGTGGTTAATTATAAAAGGCAATCCACTCACCTGATTTACTTGATTGAACCTGCTTCTACTTTTGGTTGTTTCAGTCTTAATTTAGCTCATCAAAATAAGTTCTCAATATCTAATTATTCCCAAAGCATCTGGATAATTTGCCAATAGATTTTTAAGGATAATTTAATGATGCAGCTTCCCATCATGCTCCCTAATCAATTGGGTTTAGCTATTTCAATACAACATTTGTTTTAAGATATTTAGCGATGACTAATGCTGAGGATCAATCTTCACCTAATTTTATTTAATAGGATTTATGGCAACTAATGCTGAGAATAAATCTACAACTGATAATTTAGTAGAGATTTCAGTGGACAATGCTATGATTTTATATTTGTGATTGCCAGCTGACGTTGCTGAGGATTTTCATGCTAGGGTTATTTGCAGATGATTGTCATGAAAACAGCAGAAGAAATTTAAACCGGCCTGCCAGTCAGGATGCATAAGCACCCAAAAAGAAAGCCAGAATGCCAGTGGCATTGCCACCCATATGATGTTGTATGGAGCTGCAAATTGGGAAACAATGACTCATTGGTTTAGAATGAGCATGAAAAGAAACCCAAAAATGAACCAAAATGAAAACAACCCCAGACACTGGGGGTCTTGCTGCAGGGATTTTACCACTGGGCTGGCTTCTACAGGGTTGGTGGTGGGTAGGTTCAATACAATTGTAAAGACAATTGGGCGGATCCTTATTTGAAAATGGTGGATGTAAAGCCACAAGAACCCAGTATATTGAAGGCGGATAATTTCATTGATGGGATTAAATTGCCAGAAGTTTCTTGCATGTTGAATCCAGTTGACAATGGTGGGAGTGATTTTAATCATCAAGACTGGTAATACCCATCCGGTGTAGGAACCTATAGGCCACCAGGTTAATGCCAACAGGACTTTGGCAAGAAGGATTTAAATAAAGTAAAAATTGAGTTTTTTTAGGAGGAATGTATATGGAAATGAAAATAAAGAGAATTGACCAATAATCTCCTCAGCGTGATGCAACTGATAGAATAGTGTTCAATTGTAGTGGGTCCAAGCAGGGATCAGGTTCCTCAAATTTGACCTAATTTGGCAAATTTTTGGGGAAGGGGGCAGATAATCTCAATTGGAACTTGCATCAAAGGATTTAGTGGCAGGACAAGTCATTATCAGTTTGCCCGTGAACACCTGAACTGAGGCTCCACTGCATTTCCATCAGTTGATGTGATGGCATCTAGCCCAACGAGCAACGGGAATTCCCCAGGGCCACCCCATATAGGGGCAGTTTAATTGATGGAAATGAGTTCAGGATGCCCAACCCACCCATGCCCGGTTGCTGTGGTTTTTATTCAGTCAAATGAGTTATATCAGCCTCAACTCCCAATTCCTTGGATAGGGGTTTCAAATTGTATGTGATAGTTTCTAAAGATACCATTTGCACATCAGGGATAATCCCCAACAATTTTAAGGGTGGTTGGTATTATAATTTTGGATGGTATTGTTAAGATCTATCATGTTATTCGCACAGGTCAAACCCACTGAGCAACAGACAGATGATGTGGGGATCGTCAGTCCTTTGGACAAACTTGAAAAATATACTTAAAATAGGAGCAATTTCCCCAATTGATTCTTTATTTATTCTTTTATAAATACAGCTATTTTTCGCTGTCCAATCTCTTTAAGCTAAAACAACCTTTTTCTCTCAATCGCCCATCTTGCTTATATACAGCAACTTCAGGCGATACTGCTCTCATGGCTTGGGTTATTCTACTCCTCCAATTCTCCTTAAATTTGGCTTGTTATTCTCTAATCCTCTATCACCCTAATTGTAGGCGATTTACCTCATATTCGTTGAATGTCAACATTGCCTTATTGCCTTATCATCTTATATAGAGGCGATACAATAAAACCCATTATATCCAATAAAAACCCATTATGTCCCAATATTACCTTATCTTGAGGCACTCAAATAATTATAACTGATACCATTTTTGGCAGATTCCGCCCTAGCTGTCCCACAATTATATGTCCAGTCATATCAAAATCATGACATTACCCCCTCCTTGACTGGATGATAGATTCCTATTGTTTGTAAGGTCAGAGGAACTTTGCATGTACTCAGTTAATGATCTGACCACTTTCAGGATCCTTGATGGTAAATGTGTCGACTCCAGTTTTCTCTATAACTTTGAATGGACCAATCCAAATACTGGCCAGCTTATTTTTCCATCCAAACCCATGTTGGTCATGGAAGAGAACCAAATTGCCTTCCTTGAATGGCGCCAGCCCGCTATGATGTGCCTGATCAGCGGCCTGATTCCTGATCTTCTTGGCTAAGCTGAAGGAATATGCTTCAGTTTGCAATTTGATCAGAATATTCATGAGGTTAATCAAATAGTGGTGGGGTTCCAGTCCACCAGTGTCTTCTACACACAAATAAAGTAACGCCAGAAGAGCCGGGTGTTGGCATATAGTAGTTGGAAGGGACTCTTCCCTGTGGTGGAATGGTAACTAATGTTAAAGGAAAACATGGCAATGGAAAGGAGAGAGCTCCAATTGGAAGGTTGAACTGTTACTAATTTTTGTAGCATGTTCACCAGAGTTCCATTCACCCGTTTGACCATTCCATTGGATTTGGGGTGGTATGGGGTCATCAGAACCCCCACGGATTCACATAAGCTCGTTCAGTTTGGGTAGGATGTGCAAGGTGAAGTTAGTTCTGTTATTAGTGAGAATAAACTGAGGGCAGCCATGTCACTGAATAATGCATTCCATCACAAACCTGGCCACAGTAATTGCCCCCAAGTCTCATATCATCCTTGCTTCAAACCACCAGGTCAAGTGATTGATAGCCACAAGAATGTACTTACAACTGTTGGCTCCAGTTGGTAAGGGGCCAACGACATTGAGAGAAACTGTATGCCACACGAAATGTGGTTTTACTAACTGATATGACATTGTACGGTGAAATGGCTTCTCCACTTGGCACTAATAGCAACAGAAAATAGTTTTGAGCACATCAAAGCTCATGCTTTCCCAATAGTATGGGGGCGTAGCAACTCCATAGTCTTTCACACTCCACCATGCCCAACTGCCTTGTGGGTGCTCATAATAATTTCTGGATGTGCTGAGGGGCGCGGAAAATTCCCTGTAGAATCACTGATCTGCTTGTACAGTTCCCCATTCCGTTGTAAGGTATTTGTTTGCATCTCATTTAACACTTTGATCACCTGGGGCAGTTCGTCATTGTATTTTCTGCTAAGCATCTTATCATACATCACGTTACTGAGGTCTGCTGTCACTGCAATAGTCAGTAATCAAGATAAACAGTCAGCGTTCTGATGCTTTACCCCCAGTCAATGGAGAATCTCAAAACCATAAGCCTGAAACTTAAGAGCCCATTGAGCCAACCGTCCTTCAGGTTCTTTGAGGTTCTGCAACCAGCATAATGACGCGTGATCTGTTACGACTTTAAACTTTACCCCATGCATATAGACTCTGAATTGCTTATACATGTAGATCACTGCTAAGCACTCTCGCTTAGCCACAGTATAATTACGCTCATGAAAGTTCAGACTTCAGCTACAGTACACTACAGGATGTTCCTCTCCCTCATCATCTTTCTGAGAAAGTACTGCCCCAACAGCGGAGAGGAATGCATCCATATGAATGATAAACTCCCAATCAAAGTTCAGATATCATAACACTGGCGCGCTGATCAACGCCGTATGGAGTGTATTAAAAGCAGATTGATGACGTTCTGTCCATTTGAACACAGCGTCCTTTTTTAACAACTCAAATAGTGGCCCCCAGTACAGCTAAAATTAGGGATAAAGTGTGGTAGTAACTGACCATTCCCAAAATACCTGTATGTCATGCTTACTATTGGGAGTAGTCAAATTTGCTGATGGCCTCCACCTTAGCCAGCTGTGGTTTCAGCCCTTTATAGTCTACCAAAAACCCCAGGTACTCTAACTGATCTTTGAAGAAGTTACATTTTTAAGGTTTAATCTTAATGTTCGCCTCAGCCAGCCAGCGGAACACTACTTTGAGGTGGTTGAGATGCTCTGAAAAGGTTCAAGAAAAAACATTAATATCGTTGAGGTATACTAGGATGCATGACAGTTTCAGGTCACCAAGAATAGTTTCATTGACTCACTGAAACGTGGCTGGGGCGTTGAGGCATCCACGTCAGTTGAAAAAGGCCTTTAGAGGTAATTACAGCGCATTTTTCCTGTTACGCCGCAGGTAACTTGATTTTCCAGTAACCGGATATCAAATCCATCCTAGAAAAATAATGGGCTCCCTCTAATCAGTCCAGAGCATCATCAATTCTTGGCAAGGGATATGAATCCTTTCTTTAATACTGTTGAGCTTCCAGTAGTCTATTACTACACGGTTGGTGCCATCCTTTTTTATAATTAGAACAGGCAAAGCCCATGGGCATTTGGATGGTTCTAGCATCCCTTGCTCTAGCAACTTGTCAATTTCATCAGTAACAATGCCTTCCGCTGCCCACAATTGGCAGATTGGCTGAGACCTTATAGGAGGATGATCTCTTGTGTCTACTCGATGGACCACCCTCCCCAAGCACACCCTAAATCATGATCATCAACAGTGAAAATCCCATTATACTTCTGAAATAAAGCTATTGCTTGTTTTTTGTTCATCTGATAGTCCTATTAAATTACTCCGAAGTACCACTGTTAATATGTCAGCAGGTGTCTTGGCCAGTAGACCAAATAATCCAATGACCCAAATTCATGAACCTGATGGACCTCGTCTATTGGAATAAGATGTAAAAATGCCACAATTTGGTGTCAGTAGATTTTCATTGGTTCGCTCTGGAGGTTTGCTAACAAAACCCTAATCTCCCCATGTCCTGGAAGTATAATCCCTGGAGCCACATGCAGCTCAAACCGTGTTTGATGATAGAGCCCAATGACTTCCACATATAACCCACTTGGTACTTCCACTTCTAGCTCAGTGTTCACTAAGACTTGATGGCCAGAAGGGATAGATATGGGCCCTGCCGCTCAAAGAGGTGTCCCTTGATATTCATATATCTGCTGGGGAAGGGCCTGAGTCTTGCACTTTAGTTGGTGATAGCAGACTGGCATCACCCTGTCACTATAGGCAAGGTTGATATAGCTCATATGCACTGGATCCTTTGGTACTCCATTAGTGGTAAAGTAAATTGGGATCTGCTGACCCAGAATGATGAGGGTTGTTGAATTTTTGGTATATTGAGAGTGACTGGTTCTTCTTATAAGGTAAGACGGAGTTTCAAACGTCTATTGTATGAAGACAACAGACCAGATGGTGACTATAATTAAGATATAACTCCTTGGTAATTCTACTGGAAGTTGTATTATCCTGTCGTTACTTAGACGATGGCATGCTGTCAAGATCTTCCTGATCCTAAGTAAATCCTCAATGTAACACAATGTAAAGTATTAATATGAAAGCTTATAAATTAAATTATAGAACTGTATGAATATTTTGTTGTTTTTTTATTATTAATAACTTGGGATAATTTATAGGGTTCAATGTTCACCATATCTTACCCATGACACCTCAATTTCAATGGCACTTGGCCAGAGAAAGTAACGAGTTTGTTTGAGGGTCTACAATCCATTCAACTTAAAACATCCTAATTGTCTCAAAGTCAGTCTCAAACTTGGAAATATATTTAAGACAAGATTTCTAACGCATCTGTAGATAGCTGAACTGATACTCATCTCAAGCAATTGGTAGCACATACCAAGGCGATTCATACCACTAATTAATAATTAATTTGATCAAAAACTTGATTGACATTAAAAACTAATTTTGACATAGACCAACAAAGCCCACATGCCCGGGTTTTTATTTGGCTATTATTATAGGTCCAACTAAACCAACAAAGCCCCTGTGCCCATGTCATCATTTTCAAATATTATTAAGTAGAATTTCTAGGCCACAAATCTTAAGCTGTACATAAGCTTAAAAGTTTCCTGATCACTGATATCTGATATGATTCATAATAGGTTTATCTTGTTACCATTATTATGTCCCTATCTGATATCTGACAATTAGATTTAGTCAACAACTCAACAAGGGTCTCCTCAGTCATATTAATAACAGCCCTGAAATGGTGCAGGAAAGTGGTCCCAATTATAAGGTCGTAGTTTTCATTTGGCAGCACAATTGCTGGGGCTACAATGACAATGGACCCAAAGCACAGAGGTAGCGCACTGTAAGCCCCCTCAGAGACAGTGCTTACTGCTCCAGCAGTTCTGTAAACCATTCAATGGTCCACATCAGGTTTCAACATCAACTTTGCCATCAATTTAGTGGAAACTATGTTGACTGGAGCACCAGTATCTATTATAGCGCAAACTCTATTTTTTGCTACAAAAATATCACAGTATGTACACTCAGAATAAGAAGAATATTGACTGTTTAATATGTGAACATTTATGGGCTCTCTTTTTCCAAGAAAACTCATTATCCCTTAACCAACTTGGAAGTATTCTTTGACAATGGCATCTACCGGAAGGGCAACATTTACTTCTTTCAGAGTTGGCGCATCAGCGGCAGTTTCAAGTTGGTCTGAGGAAGATTGTTAGACATCTGAAAGGCATATGGCTTCAGTTGTTCGGGGGACTCTTCTTCCTCTGCTGCCTTGGCTTGAGCTTGGGTTACTACATTTACTCCTCCAACTGGCTGCTGATATAAAAGTCCATCATCATACTGAGGGACTTTTGCAGAGTATACTACTATTGATTTGGGGACGTTTTAAGTGGGTATAGCGGAGGTAGAGGGTCCCATCTCTAATCCGCTCCATCTTTTCCCTGATAGTATTGATCTTGGTATACATAGTTCACATGGCGGTTATGGCAGAAATTCGCCAAATGAACAGGGCAACCGCATTCATAGCAGTTAACCCCATAAGAGTCACGTCCTTGACTATCATAAGAGGGTCTAGACCAGAAAGTTTGGGGTCAGTCAACATAACCAGCCCCAGGTCATTAAGCTGATTGTTGATGGTCGGCATATCTAGGTCCTGGTTAATAACTGGGTTGCTGATGGTTTTCATGGCCAGCCCATTGTCGCTGATTGAACTGTTGAGTATAACTTGGCTGAGGATGAGGCGCAGAGTTATAGAAAGGCTGAGGATTACTAACCAGATCTGGAGGTGGACGAGAGTATTCTCCTGAATAAGAGGGTGCAGTAGCAGTGGTAGTCTTCCATTCCATATTCAGCGGTGGAAAGTTAGGGGATGCATGACACAAAAACTGTACAATCTTGAGAAGAGGTACATCATCATCCAAAAGCGGCAAAATAACATTATGAAGTTCATGATAAGGCTTCACCACAGAGGTCATGGCAATGCATACGTCAGCTTCCACTATGTACCCAGCTCCAATCAGCACATGAGCTTCTGTTGTGAATTGATCAGCGAACTCTAGGAGAGTCTTGTTTTAACAGAATCTGATTGTTAAGAATTCTGCTTTTTGCTGTGACATCTTTGAAGTACCCCCAAACAGGCGGATTATGGTATCCTTTACATCCTTATAGGTGACAGAGCTATTTGGGAGGTAACAAATGACCTGATTGGCGCTTCCAATATCCAAGGCAGATATTAACAACTTAGCCTTCCATCTATCAGAGGCACCTTCCACTGTAAACTCAAACCATTTGAAGAACCCATGAATGTTCCCGTTGCAGTCAAAGGAGGTAATTTTTTAGATATTAACCTCCTCATCCCATTCATGGGATTTGGGCTATACTGAGGAATGGATTGAGATCCAAAAGCGGTTTCTCAATGAGGAGCTGGATTAACGGAAGTTGGGACATCCGCCGCTTCAGGGGTAGAGTGACCTTCTGCCATGGGCGGTACTGCCATTACTTGAGGGAAGTGTCATTCTGACTCATATTTGTATCCAGTACTACCATCCTGTGTGTAGTAGCTCCAACCAGCATCATATTCTTCCTCGTATGATGCCCCCTTGTCAGGATTCAAGATAGAAATTGTATCAAATTCCCATCTTTCAAATCAGGCTGTGCCAACTCATTCATCAAACCTAACCAAGCTAAATCTATTTCAGGATCATCCTCACCTATTCCTGAGTCACGTGGGGCGGCCTTTCCACCCATTCGGTCAGGTGAGCGATGCTATCCATTAAGGACGCCCTCAAGGAGGCCATTCCAGAAGATCAGTAAAGATCCTGATCAGATGAGGCCCCGAAGATCCCAAAGGCACTGAGTCACAACACACCCTATAAATATCGAAGCCTTTTAGTTTAATAAAATATTCAGTATTATACCCATTTTTCCCATTTCCTCCTCAGCGCTCTTTCCAATTTTTCCAGCTTTGAGCCAAAGTGAACCCCGGCGCCAGTCTGAAGAACTGTAGCACTGACATAAGTGGTGCTCACTACAGGGGCTGTGAGCTGACCTAAGTGAAAATGTCTATCACAGATATGAAAACCAATAGCAGCCCTGACGACCAAATGACTGGTCAATTGAGGAGCGTTACACGATGAGTTAGTACCTCACAGTATGCAACGCCACCCTCACAGCCGGAAAGGCTAGAATTTCGCGCCGCCTTTCAACTCTCGCTGCCCTCCCTAGATGGGAGCCAATACCAACTCCAGTATGAGCCTATCAGCGATGTCATTCAACAATTAATAAATGGCATCTACTCTGAGGGCGCCCACTCCAGCTGCTCCCATGCCTCCTCCATACCTTCCACGATGTGGGACCTCTACACCTCAGCCATATTGCCAGCTGGGGAGCTTGCCCTGGGGCCTGACCGCTACCTTCATAACTTTGTTCACCCCGCTATTCATCACCTTCTCCAATTAGTCAGATTACACCATCAGGAGGTCTCCCAGCAACTAGGGCTCACCCAAAATTTACATTCCTACATTACCAACTTCTACGACGCTGCCTCCTCCTTTGTGCACAACAATTGTGAAGCTGTTCTTGAAAAACTGATGATTAATCAATGAGATCCGCGATCAGGTTGTAGTACTGGATAGTGGAATCTCTGGCTACCTCAAGGAGCAGTTTCACCAAAATGCCCAGCTGTTCAAAGCAACATGAACCCAGCATTTACAACAAGTTGAAGAACTGGTCCGATCCCTACAGCAGCACTACTGAGAGCTGGCCTCTCATGACTACCCCCCCGCAGGTGCTGGGCCAGAAGGGCCTGGGGGCCTGAAGATCTTAGATATGGGATTCCCTATCAATTGTGTCTTATCCTGACTCATCAAGAAGATTAATCTCGCCCATGACCTCAAATACACTAAATAGTATAGCACAACCTGTACCAACAACAAGGCGATAGGTGCATATTAACCTCTGCCAATTTGAGTTAGCAAATGAGTTTCCTCAGCTCTTGAGGTTGACCTGGATAATATCCAATATGATATACTTATCAGGATACAGTTTATGGCCTAATACAAAGAAGGCATAAATATGAAAGAAGGGTATTAATAACTCTCCTTCTATGGAGTTACCAATGTACTGGATAATAAAAACTCCAGCAAGAAAGATCACTCATGTCTGGTAAAGCCTTGTTTTCACTTGTATAAAATTAACTGTGGGCTCTGCTAGTTGGCAGGCCAACCAGTATGAAGACTTTTTGGCAATTGCCATTTCGCCTTGGGTGGCAGGGCCAGCAGTGTTGGCTGACCCCTTGGAATGTCATCTGCACCATTCAGGGATTCCTTGGCCTAATCCTCAACCAACAAAATAAATTATAAACTTATAATCAAAAGGTAGATTAGGAAAATGGAGATGTTTAACGAAAGGGAAGCGCCAGGTACTTATACTATTTAAAAAAGGGATACTGCGCCCCTTGCCAACCTATCAGCTTTCCGTTGGACCTTCCACCCAACCACTCTCTCTACTGCTGCGCTACTCTCTTCCCTGGCATCAACCCTCTTGCCTGATCCTTCCCAATGATCAAATATTAGGTTTGGCTCATCCTTGGCCTTGATTTGCCGGTGAGCCATATAAATACTATATAAATAAATATTGAATGTGAATTTGACTTAATAATAATGCGCTGGAAACAGCTTCAGTCACTTGGATAACTTGGGACATCTCAGCTTCACACTGACACATGCTTTGACTCATTGAGTCAATTGTTCAGATCACCTTTCTCCAGCAATAATTAATTATTATAAATGAGGCGCCAGAAACAGCATCAGCTGCCTCAAACTCAAAATGGTCAGGTTCCACTGACATTACTTAATTGATAAAAATGGATCACCCTTGGCTATTAGTCGCCAGTGATCCTTTTAGTAATTTGGGCCAGGGATTGGCTCCGCTTGATCCTAAATTCCAAACTTGGCAGAATGCATAGATTCAGCTCAACCCAATTTGGGAAGCAACTCAACATGCAATAATCAAACCATACAAAGTTCAGATGATAAGCCATTCCGCCGGGATTAGCTATTTCATCCCAAATACTCATATAATCACTGGAGGAATCCATCTGGTTAAAATTCCGGCGCCATTTTACCCTTACAATATTATACTCCTGAAAGAAATATGTCTAAGCTACTAGAAACAGTAGATGCAGCTGAAGGCATACCATTTTTTGACACTGAGGTTTTAATAATCACATCAGGAGAACAAAAACGTCTATAACAACATAACCCTTAGTATAGCCCTGAACTGTTTGCTACATATCACTAGTGTTAATAAAGAAATTAGGTTTAAACCAGGGGTTTTGTCTGAAGTCCTCAATACAGCTTATCAACAGCCTATTGAGCTACTACTTGAAAATCCAAATAAGCAAGATATCTTAGTCAAGATCTATCAAGAAATTGGGAAATGGCAATTAATTTCCATTGATAAAATTGACAAGGTACATTTTTTAGTACTCACCTAGATTTTGGCCTACCAGCCAATAATTTAACTTGCACTATCCTAAAGGCCAAATATATAATAAGTTAAATCAGGAGGAACTTGAAGAAGTACATCATTTACTTGAGAATTATCAGAACTTTTTTCTCTACATCAGATGTCAACTATGGTCACATGAAAGACTGGACACATAGATTCGACGTTGAAGATTCAACCCCTATTCAATCAAAGCATATAGAAAGTGAAAGGTAGAGGAGCAATACATGAAGACGGAGATCAGCAATTATTGGGTGCTGGCTTACTTGTGCCTCCCTGAGTCCATGGTCGTCCCCACTATTACTTATAAAGTTAAAGAATTGTGGTCACAGATATATCGACAGATTATTGGAAGCTAAACAGTCTCACTAAGAAGGATAGCTATTAGATTCCAAGGAATGATAATGCTCTGGACTAACTCTCCAGCTTAATTTTTTTCCACAATGGACCTAGCCAGTGATTATTAGCAGATATATCTATCTCCAGAAGATCAATAAAAATGAGCATTGATATGCATAGAAAAATTCAAACCTACCTGGCTCCTTCAGAGATTATGCAATGCTCCAGCTTCATTCCACCTGATAATGGATCACAAAATGAAAGAACTTAAGAGCAGTGAAGTAGTTGTATACCTATATGGCATAACAGTATTTTCCAAAACTTTTACCGACCATCTATATTAAAACAACTCATTTTTAATGTCTAAGAGAGAACTTCATCAAAGTAAAACCTGAGAAATGTACCTTATTCCAGTAGGATTTAAATTTTTAGGGCATGTCATATTGCGGGAAGGAAATCAACCATTGTATTATGAGGTTGCAGCAATTTTCATGATGTATGAACAAAGAGCCTCTGAGCCATACAATTACCCTTAAGAATGATGGGATATTAACATCAACTCATCCCTAATTTCGCTCTTCTTGCTGAATCTCTTGCCCGTTTGCTTACCAATTTACCCTTTTGTGTGTGGAATAGAATATACACAGCATGTGAGAAAATGAAGGATTTGTTGGAGAGGTGACCAATTTATGACATTGATTTATAAAAAGTCATTCATTAAATATACTGATGACTCCGATTTAGCTGTAGGCGCCATCCTCTCTCAATTGAATGATAAAGGCATTGACCACCTGATGTCATATTACAGAAAAACGCTTTCCAAAGCAGAGATAAATTATAGATTCACAGAGAAAGAGTGCTTAGTTGTTCTCCTGGAAGTGAAACATTTAGGACCTTTTTTTATGTTATAAGTTTACAGTTGTTACAAATCATGCTTCTTTGAAGTGGCTGAAAAACTTGTAAGATCTGACAGGGATATAGCCGCTGGGCTCTCAAACTTCAGCACAACGACATGAATATTGTCCACTGAGCTGTAAAGAAGCATATGAATGTGGGTAGTTGACTTGGCTACCCCTACTACATCTAGACAATAGTGAAGCTGAATGATTACAAGACCTACTTATGAAGCAAGACTCTTGGGGGATGATGATGAGTAATTGCAAAAGATGCTAAAATGACACATTCAAGATATGGAGGTTCTCATGGGTTATTTTACAAGAAAGTTGAAACTGACTGGCTACCTTATTTGTGACCTTTGGAAAGGGTACCAGTTATAATGGAAGCCCACAATACCTGAGGACATGGAGGAGCCAGGAAAACTTATGAATGATTCAAGGATATCTACTATTGGGAAGGAATACTGGACTCTGTAGCAGTTTCTTAGATGCATGCATAACTTGTATAAAAAGATGCTGCATAAGGCCAAGTACAAGTATCAGCTCATGACCCCTTAATAGACATTTCATACCATCAGTTTAGATGTCATAGGTCCACAAGTTATATCCACAGGAGGGTATTGATGCATTCTGGTAGGAATTGATCATTTTATGAAGTGAGTAAAAGCAATTGCCATTTCTAGCAGAACTCCGAGGCTACTGCTAACTTGTTATATCAAAATATTAACTAGGAACAGCTGTCCGCAGGTACTGTTATGAGACAATATGAAGAACTTTGCTTCAAGAGTGGTGATGATCTTAGCTACGAGCATGGGAACTCTACAATTATACTTAGTAACCTACAAGCCATTAACTAACGGTCATGTAGAAAGAGAAAATGGAATTTCAGTTTCAAAGTTATGCAAGATGGCCACCACTGATATTACAAAGGGATAAATATCTCCCAACTGCGTTGATAGCTTAAAGGATAAGTTTTCATCAAATCATCATAATGTCACCCTTCAAGGCCTTATATGAAATAGAACCTGGATTTCTGGTATTATCAACTCATGAATTTGACACTGAAAATGCTAAAGAGCTTGAGAAAGTGCTAAGAAAATTGGTCCAGAAGTTCATAAAACTACAATCAGAGGCGATGAAAAATGCAGCCCAGATGGTTACAAAAGAAGGTCAAGCAGCATATGAATCTCACCACCTTTACCCGCCTTTGTATTTTGGACATAGTCCTATATTATCACAACTTTATAGCGCCCTGAGGAAAATTAGATTCCGTCTGGAATGGGCCATACGTTGTAACCACAAATGCAGGGAAGAATACTCATTCTAATCTTTAGAAACTGGTTTAACTATGTAAAGCGTACATAGCCAATTATTACTTTAGTAATCCCCTGCCAATATTCTTAAATTGGTGATGTCAGATATCAGAATATTGGACATGATTGGAAGAATAAAGACCACCTGATTCCCATGACAGAAGTCATGCCTAAACCCAAGAAGGTGGTTAAAAAAGTTACCTTGATTAATCACATGAAAATATATTCAGTTGATACAGATCAAATCAACATCAGGAAAATTCTGATGGGCCAATTTGAGCATAAGATAATGAGATGGTATCCTGCTAAATCATTATGAAGGATCATTGGGATACCAGATAACCAGTAAACTAGGTGGCACACAAGGATTAATCAAGATGAACCTGAAAAGGTGTAAAAATCAAATATCTGCTTAAAGATTGACTAAGTGATACCAACTATTGTCTGACTTTGTACATTATAGATATATTTTTGCCCTATCAAACTAAGCTGCAAAGGCATTATACCATCTGGAATGCATTGACTGCTGAATAGTCTCCCATACAGATTTACCTCTACTATTTTTATTATTTTTTTCTTCTTGAGGGTTATATTGTTAATATGACATATAAAACCCACTATTAGTTAACACAATAAAGTTGCATCTTTGATTCTATAACTAGTTTTTGGTACTTGACTCCAATAAGTCTAGTTTTATGTACTTACTATAAGATGGATATTTTAGCTGATGTGAAATAAGTTGTGACTTAGCACACTTTAAGATAATCAATATACTTGTCATGCATTCTTATACAGCTTCAAGTTGACTGTTGGGATTCTTGGGCATAGCGCCATCAAGCTCAAAAATGGAAACCCAAAACAAGGCTTCCCAGCTTGTAAAACTCACCATAAAATCTCAGTTTAAGAAGCTGCTTTCCCCTCTAACACCCTCCACTGTCAAGCTCTCCACGTGGGCATGAAGCCAGTGACAAACAATATATCTTGTTTTAAATTCCTGGCTGACTTCCCCAAGGAGGCCTAGGATGAGATTGAGGATCTTGCACTTGCTGCAGGCTACTAATGCTCTGAAGCTATTAAATTTTCATTGTTTGACCTCCACTACCCCAAGTGCATCAAAAATAAAAACTATGTGCTGTAGCTGATCAAATATGTCAGATTTCAGCTCGCCTGGTACATTGGGGCTTGCATACTGCGTGCCTTATTGATAAAGAAATCTGACGTTTTTTAACCTTATGCCTCATTCCATTGATGCCTTATTCCCATTTTATCCACTCTTGCATGCACCCTCAAGTCCACGTGTGATGGAGATCCCCAATTTCAAACTTAAGCCCCAATCCCCATACAATATGAATTCTTAGGCTGCCTGCTAAGGCGCTGTATTGATAGCTTTTTATTTGTGGTTTATTTGGCAATCACATATAAATATTAATGGACGCTTTTTCTCATAGGTTGGCCCCATTTTTATTTAAAAATACATTTATGTTAAATTATAATCAAAGCTGAAATGGTGGGTATTAATTAGACCTAACCAATTAGGAAATACGACTTGGAAAGAGGTTGGATGCTAGGAATCTAAAATCCTAAGTGGCGCTAAATCATACCTCCATCTATTTAGCCAATGAAAATTGCCAAAAATAGAGTTAAGACCAAACCACCCTTTTATATTCCATAACTTTAATTGATTAATGTACATAAAAGTTGATAATATGGAGAGAATGAGATGGTCTTCTATCCAAGTAAAAAGGACTTGGGGGGATACCACTACGCATTTAGCATTTCTGATAATTCCTGATTAGCAACCACCTGCGCTAGCCATGGTTCTGGCATCAGATGGCTTATAAGCCATAAGACCTTAAACTTTTAATCACATCATCGCAAAATATAATTGATCTGGGGGTTATGGCCAGTCATGTGGCCTTGTAGCACACCAGTATCAGGTTCAAGGTCTTGTTAAGACGTCCAAGCCAATCCAAGAGAATTCAGATGTTTTCAATATCAAACTTTGTAATGGGGGTGCTATGGTCCGATTTCTTGGCCATAATTGCATCGTGTACAATCCAGACACAATAATAGTAGATGAACCTTTGAGGTGGAGCAGCTGATCTCTAAACGTATTTGCAAATAAGAGGCCTTGGGATGGGGTATTTCTAAAGCTTGCTCGCCATAAAGGATCAAAATCATTGTCAATCAGTACTTTCTGGATTAAGCTTATCAAAGAATTGGTGAGATATATCCACTTTTCTTAAGGTAGACTTCAAGAAGTCCTTATATGGCTATTCCAGTTGCAACGTTTACCTATCTTGGAGGCACAGTTGACAATACGCCACTTTATTAAATGCTGGTTGGAGGTAAATTACTTACTCTTAACACTAGCAGTTAACTCTTTTAAGTTATACAAGATATCATGCCTTCCTCTGTCTAGTCCTTTTATTATGAGTCTAAGGTAGAGGTTCATTAGTGGTTTGGTAAGTGAGTGCTAATCTTGATCAGCATATTTCTGTTGAGTATCAAAAGTGTCCTAGCAATTACACTACTGATTTTTTCTCATTCCACCCTAGAGGTAGCTTTGCTTATTTCTTTTTTTCTCAATGTCTAGACAGAATTGCTTGTCACTACAATCCTGGATTAAAAAAACAGGTGACCATAATAATGACTCAGTTGCACAACCACCATAGTAGGGCTGCACTTATGGGATACTAGTCCTGGGTTGGACGCCACATATTACCTTAGTGAACGTGTTAGGATTTAGATATGCCACATTACCCAGAATAATCAGTTATAATACATTTGCATGTTCACTAGAGGATTCATCCAGCTAGTAGATGTAGAGCTATCAATATCTACAATGACTATTGTTTGGAGTATTATCCTATAGGAATATTTAGCAATTTGCGGAGGTTTGATCCACTAGATCGCTAACTTTTGCCAGAGTTGATCCCTTACAATAAACAAGTGATTAGGTTGTCAATATTATTTATAACTTACTTAACTTGTATGAGTTATTCTGATTAAACAACAAGTGACTAAGGGGTTTATAAGTTTCTAGGCGAGTGATGCCGCATGTGATAAAGCAACTTGATAGTTGGCCTTTTGTAATTGCAACATGCTGTTTATGGGTTAGAGTCCCATTACCTAATCAGGTTGTTAACCCAATAAGGGTGTCTCAATGGGGTTGAGCAAAAGCGTTAGGACACGTTCTTCATTTCAACCCAGGTAAGTCACATTGAGAGTCAGCAGAAGAATACGCCTAAAACTGATGAGGATGATTATTATTCATGTGCCCCTGAAAGTTAATTTATTGGCGTCAGCCGCTAATTCCAATTTGGGTGCCAACAGAAGAGTTGGGCTTTCAATAACTAAAAAATCTTTTGCATTTTTCTTTATAAGCAGATAAAATTTTACTAACAGAGACTTTCAGATCAATTACTTTAATAATAGACTGTTTTGCTATTGAGACCAGAGTTAAACGGATAAAAGATCCTTTGTATATTTTATTGTTGTCTCCAAGGACTCTATGTGATGAGAAGAAAAAGAATCACTGAAACTAATCCTAGGTTAAGTTCTACTATAAGAGGGAAGACAAACTACCAATATTCCAGAAAAATTCAAGATTAGACAAACACCAGTTTAGCGTTGGCCTAGTAATCATTGTGTCTATTGGAAGCTCAACTAGAGTAAAAGTCTTTATATAATTGCTGCTTAATACAATTTATTATCGACAATTCAGACAACGCACATACAAAGGAATCTGTGCATTTAAAGGGAGCTGAAGCGAACTACTAATAGAAAAGAGTAAACAGCTCCCAAAAACTTAGCATTTGGTACTCAATACAGGAGGTAGTTGAGTTTTAAACCAGATATAATAATAATATCATATCAACCACATATTACAATAACGAATTACAAAAGCTTTGGATAGAACTAGAGTCCATCAAAAATAATGCGCTTAATTTGGCATAACAGGCCAATTTCTACTATATTGGAGGAATGGGTGGTGAAAGCTGAGGAAGAGGTCGTACAAGTTGAAAAATAAACAATGATATCTATGGAAAAGTCACTTTCTTGAAGCGCAAGGAGGGTGAAGTAATTAAAGAAGTATTAATTCAGAATGCAGAGCGAGAAGCATATTGTGAATGCTTACACCAGATTAAGGAAGATATAGCATGACTATTGAAATGCATAGAGGAGCTGGAGAAAAATAAATGTGATTGTGCGCAAATGGAGGCATAAGAAGACAACAACATGCATGAAAGTCCATCTGGGAAGATTAAACCACCGAGAAATATGCTAAAGCCATTCAAAGAAATTTTGGAAATGACCCCTGAAGTTATTACTATGTTCAGTCAAGTCATCAGGCAGGAATCCTCTGCCAGTGGAGCCACAGATAAACTCTGGTTTATACAAAATTACCCAAGTTCCATCAGGACGACGCCCCCGCACTTTCTGATTCTATGATGATGATGATGTGTAGATGTTCAGATTTAGTGACCAACAAAAGCGGTGACCATGATAAACTCCCTGAACACTGATCGTCAGAATTTGATGTTATCCCATCTGAAAGGGGACAATTGATCTTATAATAGGCCCAAGGAAGCCTTTATGATAGAATTTGGAAGACCTATTCAGGTGTCTAATTGCAAAAAAAATCATTAGGCATTCAATTCCAAAAAGATGAGATCTAGCAGCTTTCACGGACCAATTCTTCCAATAAATCACAGATCCTAGCTGGTGCAAAAGTGCTATTGGATTTTTTACATGATTGTGATGCAAGTGGTGCTATGGCCCTTTTGTGATTTTCATTGAACAATAGCTTCAGTGCTAGTGACTCAGTTGTCCACATATCAGATATGTCTTATTTAACTGGGGTAAGCTGACCAGGGGATGGACATTGCCAAACTAAAACTAAAATCATAATTAAATAAAAATAACGATTCAAATGAAATGCCCAAAATGGATGGATCGATTGAAGCATACCTAACAAAATATTTAATCAGGTGGGCAGCGAATACTGCTATCCCTCCATGGTGGATGGGGAGGGGGGATCGGGGGCTTGTCTTCATCCACATCCATCTCATTCCAGAGTAGGGTGCATGTTAAAGCAGATAGTAAGGGTGTGGGGGCATTGGCGGTATGGGGTTCAATATCCTTGATGACTGGAACTTCCAAATAGTTGCCAGCCATCATTATACCAACGATATATTTTCCCAAAGCATCTTCAGCTTTGAGGTGGGCATCTGGAAATTTAATGAACATGGCAATGTTGGTTCAGGTTATTTTTGCTTTTGGATTCCGTGCTACTGTTACCACGTTCTGGATGTCTTCAGTGACGTTTTTGTGTAAAGTTTTCATGTTGATCTTACTTTGTGGAGTAATATTTATGGGGATGATGGGAGGTGGAATTCCTCCTGTGAGCGCAGCCACAGATTTGGTGTCTGCTTTGCAAAGCGGATGGCAATCTGGTGTGGCGGCTGCTTCTACTGCAAGCTGGTGGTCGCTGTAGAACAGTTTGGCGTTAGGTTGTGGGACATACTTCTGAGGTGGGAATTTTGTATCCCATTCTGCATTACAGAGCTGCTCGAGTTGCAGCGTCAGTTCTTCAATGACATTACCTGATTCATCAATTTCATCCAATAATTCCCATAAATTTTGGTTGAATTGGATTGGGGAATTAGCGTATGGTTGAGGTTTGTTCAATTTGTTTGCAGATGCATGGGATCAAACTGGGATCCAATCTGATGTTTGGTTGGATGAATTATTTGTGGCATTGGGGCAAGGTGGGTGCTGATTGGTGGCTGCAGGTGCAGCTGCAGCATCAGGCATTGGAGGAGGGGAAGGTAGGATTGTACCCCATGTCAGAGTTAGTGCAGAATGGTTGGTGGATTGGTGGGCGTTGGGCAAACTTTCAGCATTGGTGGAAGTTTCTGAGTATGGGTATTTATGTTTTGAGTGGTCTAACTCAAAACAGGATGGACAAATCGTCCATCCGCCCTCAACGTGGGCCCAGAACGGATGGTTGGGGGCAATGGGATGGTGGCACAAGGGGGAATTGCTAGAGAAATTTACATAAATTCAGAGCTGATTGTGGCATATGCCTGAGGCCCAGCGAGGCGTGTGGCCCCATTTGGGACCACACATTGCAAGATAGGGTTGGCGCCATAGGCTGCCAAACCTTCCATCAGCTCCTGATGGAGCACTTTGGGGGAGGTGGGTGGGCAAACCAGCGAACTGGACCACCAAGGTGGTGTCCATTGGGAGCCAGGTCCAAGTTGTTGGGAGGGGAATATTATTAAAAACTAACAGCACCATTGCCACAGTGGCTGCATTGGCTTCACAGGGGAAGCTGAGATCAAAGTACCCCTTATAGGGGCGGAAGTCAATAAAACAGGCTGGTGTCATCACCTCCTGAGCCATTTTGATAATGGCTTGGTCTTTGTAGGGGAAGAATTTCCCATATTTGAACCTAAGGCCAAAATGCATGTTGCTCTGGGGGAGCACCAGGGGGCAGTGGGGAACCGCTTGAGTTTGGGCGAGATGGGCATCGAGATCCTTGGGAGGAACAAATCATCCCAAGGGTTTGGAATGACTGGGCGAGCCAGTCCAAGCGCGTTTTCCTGTTGGATGGAAAATGGAGGGGGAGTTTCGCCGCTGCCCCACGCTGGGACAGTCAGCGGGGGATCTGACAACATCAGAGCAAGACTTTGGTGTGCAATTAAGTGTTTGCTTTTAATTTACCAAAATTAATTTGCTCAGAAAGTTATGCCAAGCAGAGAGAGAGTTTCCACATATCAGATATAAATCATCTAAAAATGCTAAGAGCGACCTCTGAAGCACCCAACTGAGCCTTCAAAGTATTTAGACTTAAGCTCATAAAACTGAAAAGTTTGCAGAGGCAAAAAAGGAGCAATAAAATTGAGTCATGATGGGAAACAAGCCTAAAGTACAATAATGAATAGACAAGATGCAGATCCACTTCCACAAATTTGGGAGACCTGGACAAATAGCTGCTCAATGTTGGAGCAAGAAAGCCAAGGAGCAAGTTGCTCTAGTCCAAGCAAAAAAGAGAAGGAAAAACGTCAAAAATCAAGAAAAAGGCCTTCAGTTTAGATGAGGAACAATCTGGCACCATGGACTGACCTGTTCCTCCCAATATATTGAACGAAGACATAGCTTTTTCCAACTCATTATAGTTGATGAAACACCTGACCCACTCTATCAAGTTGTTAATTTGTACATGAACGCCATTACCTGAGCCTAAGTGAAGAGGATCATCCTAATCATGAAAAAAGTGGCTCATCCATATGCATGTTAGCTAGTGGGCAAGATTGAAACTTCTGAGAACACAGAAGAATTACTTAAGATGAGATTAAAATGAAGCGAATGTATCTATTCTTACCAGCACAATAAAATAATCCTATTCTGATTTATCCATGAAATTAATCCATACTCTCAATTTGGCAAATAATTCCGCTAATTACTCAATACCTTATAACAAGACTCTGAGTGCACATATGTGGATATCATAGTCAACCAAGTGAGAGTGCGGGCAATAATCAACAGTGTAGCTCCCATCAACATATTTTACCTTAATTGGTGAATGAATGAAGATTTTACTGGATCTAGAGCACCGGAAAGAATATGGGACTGCTAAACCAGACATTACAATATCCTGTGAAGCCTACAATGCGCTGTCACTTTGGTTTGGATCGCTTATTGTATCAGCTCCCACCATAGTATTGGCTAATCAGAATTATGACATACTTATCAGAATGAAATTATGAGAAAAGATGAGTTTAATGTGATTTTGAGGAGAATAACCTGATAATTTTGGTGCAAACCCAGACCTTGATAAACTAGCAGAAAGGAGATCCGCTGCTGACAAAGAAGAGCAATTTTGTAATCTTGATTTACAATGACGGCATCATTCCCATCCAGTACAAGTTGGTTTGATGAAAATGGGGAGAAATGCTGAAGGAGATCCTAGAAAATCGTTGGATACCCTTGAGGATTAAAATGACGAGCACTAGACCACTAGAACAAAAGTAATTGTTAACACAGTGTTAATTCTAGAAATCCTGGAGCAATTATATGGAAAAGCGTCAGCCCATTCAGGAAATCAAGAATCAAACCATGGGTAGTGCTGGGATTATTATACTGGGACATGGAGAAATAAGTGTGCTACTGGCTAATCTTGGAGAAACCCTAATGTATATAGAGAAAATAAATCAACGCGTTTATACATTAAATCCTAAGGCAGAGATCACTAAATTCCATAACTTTGGATTGTTAACTGAGACCAGATTACCAGAGGATGTTTCTGAAGGCGTTAACTTTTTAATGAATTAAGAGAAGCTGACTGAATTATTAAAGCTGCAACAAGAAGATGTGCTCTAATTATTTAAAAGATATTGGGTGATATTTGCTTAAGATGACCATGACCTGGGGTGCACAAAAACGTGATCCATAAGGTCAACACTAGGTAATATTTGTTAATAAGGATGAGACCTGTCCAAAGGACTAGAGTTGCCAAAGTTGTAGTAAGCGAAGAAATCAGCATGATAGTTGAGCATAGGCACCTTGTTCTGTCATTGTGTCCATGAGTGAGTCTGATACTCATTGTAAAAAGAAGGATGGATCAAACTAGGTAGTGAGAAATTATTGCTGATTGAGCAAAATCACTAAGAAGGATTCTTATCCACTGCGAGGATTGACAACTCACTTGATTGCCTAGGGCATGCAAAGTACTTTTCAGTGATAGAATTGATTTCAAGATATTGGAAAATCAAATTTGCCAAAGGAACATCAAAGAAAATGCAGTAATTACTGCACAGGGTCTATACACTGACCAGAATGCATAGAGATTATGCAACATGCTGGCGACATTCCAGAGGGCAATGGTTTTCATATTGTCTGATTTAAAAAATTCCTGCATTCTGGTATACTTAATTGATATCAACATCTTCAGCAGGACATTCGTTAACAAATTTTAATAACTCTGAGGAATTATTCAAGCGCCTGGAAATGGCAAATCAGAAAATTAAGCTGAGAAAATTCCACTTCTTTAATAAGGATGTTGATTATCTGGGGTTTGTAATGAACTCTAGTGGATTACAATTGCAACTGCTGAAGGTAGAGGCCATCAAGTGGATGTTGATCCTGAAGTGTTCAGGACATTCAAATTTTCTTGGGATGGTCATTTACTATTGCCAATTCATTAAGAATTTCGCTGGTATACCAAATCCATTATTCTACCTATTGAAAATCTGAAAAAAGAATTCGTGTGGAATGATAAGGCCCAAAATTAGCTTGATGAACAATATAAATCCTATTGAGTGGCCCTGTGCTATAATATCCAAATTTCAATCAAGAGATTTATTACATAAACAGATGCCACATTGACAGCAATTGGCGCCGTTTTAAGCCAAGTGGATGACGACAGGGAAGAGAATCAAGTGGCGCATGTGAGAAGAACACTGACGCTAGTGGAAAGGGACTACACTGTTACAAAGTGTGAGTGTCTGATGGTGGTTTTACTCCTGCAAACAATTTCGAGTGTATATACATGGGATGCACTCCAAAGTTTTGACTGACCACTCGTCCCTGCGCTGGCTACACAACCTTAAGAAACCAGAGGATAAACTGGAACGTTGGGATTTGAAACTGCAAGTCCATGACATCAAAAGTATCCTCTGAGCATGAGCAGCACATAAAAAGCCGATGGACTATTGCAATTGCCTGCTATTAAAGTTGTATACCATCAAGTGGATGAATCATTCCAAAGAATGATTGAAGGGAATATTTGGGATGAATCCCAAGAAATTTAGAGCATGCTAAAGAAAGCGATGGAAAATACTTAAATGAAAAATGGACAGTTATATATAATGATTAACAGGAGATGTTTTTTATTCCCTAAACTATCAGAACAAGTAGAAATAATCCAAGCCGCACACATAAAGTCATCACCCATGGTGGCCTAAGGGAGACCATGTACCATATATGCCATTATTACTACTGGGAATCACTTAATTATGATGTAACGGATTATCTGGCCTGTTGCATGGAATATTAACTCCACAAGCTGCACAAGACTGTAACGTGATACAGATTAGTACGCCCTGGTTTTATTTGACATATGATGTCAAATGATATTATGAAACCAATTGAGTGTTAGTACTGAGGGTGTAAAGTACATAATTATCACAATAAACCATCTGCCTATATGGGTCAAAATGAAAGCCTTAAGCAGAGCGGATGCCACAAGCATGGCAAAATTTATTTTGAACCAAGTGGTAAACTGGCATGGATGCCATAAGGTTTAATAAGCAACAATGGGACCAACTTTACGTCCTGTATGATTCCAGGGATGAACGAATTAATAGGAATATTAGAAGTGGTATCCATTCCCTACTTCCTAAAAATGAATGGAAAGGTAGAGAGATTTAATCAAACTTTAACCGCCATGGTATGATTTTGGTCTTTAGTAAAACGTTCACTGGGGAACATATCTGAGTTCAGTTTACTTTCACCTATAAATATCAGGTATAATTTTGCATCAGGGAGACCACCATTTGAGTTATTATATGGATGAAGGGCTGCACTACAGCCAATTTTGTCTTCCACAATTGAACCGTCCTTAAGGATGAGTGCAGAGCAATACCTAAACCTAGCTGGCTAATATTATGCTCAATTTACAATCTAAGGCATTTATTATGATGTTGGAGAAAATAATAAGAGAAAAGAAAATGGAATTTAAGAATTGCCCAGCACTAAGAGAATACCATGTGCGAGATAAGTTAGCCTATTGTAATACCCATGGGCTCAAAAAATAAGTTAGACACTCTATGGTCAGGTCCATTTGGGATTATCATCAAGTCAGTGACTGATGTCTATACAATAAAGAACATCGCAAATGGTCATATAATAATAGAGTCCATGCTAATTACTTGAAGTATTGGGCTTAAGAGAAAAAATAGTAAGAAGAAAAAATATAAAAAATGATTTGAGAAAAATACATAGAGAAAAAATGGTAAAAAATAAAAAAATCTATAAAAAATATTTATCTATAAAAAATCATCTTTAGAGAAAAAAATAGAAAATAAAAAAAAACAAAATATATATAAAATATTGATTTTTATTGTTGTTTTGCTGCTGGAGTTGAGAAGATTTAGCAGGGATCTTCCTTCCCTTGTTAAGCAGAGAGAAGGGGGATGTACTATGATGAGTGTAGTGATGAAGTTTGGCAGAATAAGCAAACTGTATTTGTTGTTGCCAGCAGGATCAGGATGGGGTGAACCTAGATCTGCTTTAGAGGCCCTAAGAAATGAAAAGTTGTCAGTAGGACCAGCTCAGGTTGAAACTGGGTCCATCATGTTTAGTCCTGGGGTGCTAGTACTGAACTCAGCAAAGCTGACTGAGAGGTTGCTGTGAATGTTGAGGGTTCAATGGAATCCATCCTGGGGGTTAGTATAGGTTGAATGATGAGGTTTCATTGTGAACCCATTTTGGGGTTTGTACAGGTCAAACAGAACTTATTAGCAGCAAAAACAACTAAAAAATGGTCCTGGCACGGCATAATGCCACAGGATTCACGCTCAGTAGAGGTGGTAGAAAGTAAGAAATGAGGATGAGGGGCCACATTGCTGAAGATGGGCATGAGAAGTAATGAGTACAGACAGGACTAAGCTCCGCTAAAGTTATTTATAACTCTGATGACCCTGGCCCCAGGTAGCATCCTTTCCCCCACCTTCTTATCTTTTTCTGGGTAATCTAGTCAAGTGGAGGGGATGTGTTGGGATTTTTAATACGCCCATATTACTCAGTCAATTAGATTACAATATGGCTGCTTGCCCATTAGGGATTAGATCCTATAATGGATGTGTAGTATTATTTTTAGTAATAACTATTGTTCAGGGAATTACCTGACTAATATTTACCAATCCATTGGGTGTTGATCTGCCATATTGTTAAAGCTTTGTTGAGGATGATCCCTGGCAAGTAATCAATCTATAATTTTGATTGCTGAATAAGTAAGGAAAAATTTAAGATATATGATTAAGGTTTGTCACCAATTGGTTCAGGAATATATGTTTAGTTAATAAAACATTGATAACGCTTCTGGTAGTAACTCACAATTTAACCTTTTAGGTAACGTGGCCTGATGTTGGTGGGTAAAGTTCCCATTACTTAAGCAGGCTGCTAGCCTAAATAGAGTCTCCTATGAGGTTGATTGAAGATTATGGGGACACTTTCCTCAATTAACCAAGAAGAGGTTGTGACTCTGGTCAGCGGTGCAATCTGATTAAGTGGATGAGGAAGGTCCTCATGGGTGCGACTGCAGAGGGCTAACCCACTGGCAATGGGTGCCATTTCCCTGTGAGGCGTCAACGGAATAATTGGTCTCTGGATCCCCTATAAATTCCCTGATTTTACACTAAATAATGTAGATAATAAGAACACAATTACTTTTATAATTTAAGACTTTTATACATTATTTTGTATAGTTTACTCTTAAGATAAAAGTTTAAGTTAGAATATTCTTTGTCTAAATTACTTGGCTATCAATATCTCCGCGGGCTCTATGAGAAGAGAGAGAAAAAGAGGGTGAAGTTCCTTACTATTCCAGAGATACCTTCAGAAGTCGGAGGGTCAAGCACCTATTTAGCTTTGGACTTAATACTTAACGTGGTCTTTGAGAGAGCTCAACTAGAGTGATAGTCTTCATACTAATAATACTCATCATTATTCATTTAATCATAAGAATTTAATCAACTCACATACAACAACCTGTGTAGTTAAGTGGAGAGCCAAAGAGAGCCACACCCAGAAGTTTATAATTGGTACTCATTGCTAAGAGTAACCAGCGCTATAAAGTTAATACTCCCTCATCACTAAGTGACGAGATTCTTTCTGAGGGTCTTAAAGACCCTAATGCCTTTCAGAATAAGGCCATATTGCTTTTAGAGTAATCATACCACCTAGATTTCTTTTATTTGAGGAGTTCCACCATGAATGCTATAATGATATTGCATACACCTCAGCCTTATCAAGTAAGCAGATGCCCCCATGACCGCAGCCTTCTTGCAGGTACTTTACAAGTTCCTCTCCAGGGTTTCATACCTTGAGAGAATGTCCCTAGATGTCTCCTTAAGGCTTCACATTCCATTTTGAGATCCGCCTTCATTTGAAGCCATTTAACTGGTACAACTGGTTCCCTAAAATATAGCTTCTCCACCATATTACTTTCTTCTCTTGTTTTCCTGCAGTGGAGACCACTTTAGGAGTTTAGGTTCAGTCTTATATCCCTTTCCCCGCAGAAGCAAACTAAGGGTCACTGATCTGCAGTTCTAGGGGCCTGTGGTCCAAAGCACCTGGATCATGCTTCTAAAGGATCAATTTGCAGCGACTTAGGAGATATTTGGGCACTGACACAAGGTCAAAGCGAAAAAATTTCCCTTGAATGTGAGTCCATTGAGTTCCCTTCCTCACCACGGCCCACTTTCCACGCATCCTGTAGGCTGAGGTCAATCATCAAACCAGCCAGCTTGTGGGCTATAGGATCAGAACTCCAGTTGCCTGAAGCTCCAATAATGTCATCAATTAAAGCTGACAGTTCATGTCTCCCACCAGCATTATTGACCCCCTCAATGCCTTCTCCTGGATCCTCAGACCAATCTTCTGGAAGAAAGTAATTCTTTCAGACCCAGAATTATACACGTATAAATCAGTAAACCAAATTGATTCCTCAAACACTGACATTACTAACGCTGCACTTCCTGAAATCAATGCCCTTTTGTCCGTCATCTTGACCTTTTCCACCCACCAGACCAAAATACCCCCTTTGGTTTCTCCCCTCCCCCTTCCATAAGGGTGAGTCTGAGTTTGGTTAATCCACCAAGTGGGAATAGAATAATTTAATCAGAGGGAGCTGGTAAGATTAATTCTCTTCCACCCCAGAATTGGACTTAATCTCAGTTAGGAAGTTAATATCTATCCCATGTTGTTGAAATTATATTTTCACTTGCTACTGTTTCCTGAGTACATCCAGACCAAAACACGTTAGAATATTAAACCCTGATACCATAGGTCTAAAACTGAAGAGGCTTCAGTATCAGGATTTGGGGGCCCCATTTTATTTTACCTCAACTTGTTTAGCATAACCACGTTTTCTCCTCCCCTTTCCAGCACTAGACTGAGCCAAAGGTGGTGTCTGCCCAGTCACAGAATCCACTGGAGTCTTACCATTACAAGGGTCCTTGACTGAACCCTTTCTTCAGTTGGAGGCATTGGGTAAGTAGGTTCTTCACAACTATTACTAGCAGGCAGCTTATCCCTTACCTCCGCCTCTTCCCCTACAAACCTAGCGCGACCATTCCACCTACATCAACTGTGGCAGTTCTCATCTTATGTGATTGAGTGATGGGGAGAACCCCATCCACTTGAGAGGAAACCTGCTCCAGAGTGTCCTTTGTAGATTGAGACAACGCACCACTAAGCTGGATCTGTAGTCTAATAGTTTCCTGTACCTTTTGGGTTCTCCTACTCCTTACTGGCCTTCTTGACACTTTTCAGAACCTCAGTCACTGCCTCCAAATTGGAGTTGCCAGCTGCTGCCACCCCTTTACTTTAACTGAAAACTCAGCAAGCTTTTCCAATACCTTCTTGGCCGCTTGCTGCACCTTTTCTGTGGTCACCATGGGTGGCTTCTAGTCTCTAGGCCCATAAGGCTTGACCACTGCCTCAGAAGTTTGAGCCTGAGGACCTTTGACTCTGACGATCCCCTTTAAGCCACACAAGAAGCACCTGTCCAGCGGCATCACTAGGACACTTCATGTCCCCACAGTGACTGAATGATTCAACTCCCCATATGACTTTGAAAGCTCAACTTTCATAATATAGTCCTTAGAGCCTATGGTGAACTTTTTCAAGCTATTACCTTCTGCTATATGATTTTTAAAAACTTGTTTACATTAAAGGAAATCACTCTGCCAAAGCTTTTCAGCTGAGACATTATGGCTTCTAATATGACAACTGGTGGTACGTCATGCACTATGAACCTTCCAATCTCGTTGCCAATGTCTAGACATAGCCTTCTTGTTATTAACTTTAAACTGGCAGACAAAACCTGTTCTTTTTAAGACTTTAACTTAAAAGTCATGAGTTTCAACCCAGGAGTTAAATGTAAAATGTGAAGCGAAGGAAACCAGCACACCTCAATCAAGTGGCGAATGAGAATCTCCTTATATTATTTAGTCTTCACCTTTAGGGCGTGAGCCCTTTTGAGGTTCTCCACCATGCTACCATCAAATTTTTAATGAACAGAGTTCCCCGCTTTGAAAATATTGGTTCCAGCCCAAAACCATTAGCAGCCACTTCCAACCAGGAGGCCAAAGCCATCAGGTCAAAAAGGATTGCGCCTGCTTTTAATTTGTTAACAGAGCTGGTATCTGCAGTTTGTTTTGTATTTGATTTAGCCTCTCCGGCCCCTTTTTGCCCAGGAAGCGTTGCAGTTCTTTTGGGTCAATCCATCAAGTTGGTACATGAGGGCTCTCACCTTTCTCTGCATCAGTGTAGGCCCATGTAAGCCACTCGCCGCTATCCAGGTTTCAGGACAACTTAGAAATCCGCGGTGATCATTATAGACAGATGTAAAATGTACAGCTAATCTAATTTTTCCACCCTTGTCGCTGAGATATGTTTTTGAGGTACACCACCTTGTAGGAGAGTAGTGTGACAGATGATTTGGCCAACTCTTGCCTCCCTTCTTGTCTGTATTCCACCCAAAGGAAAATAGAAGCACCTGTATAAACAGGTCAGTTCACAGTCATTAGCTTTCATCCACCACCTCTTTCAAGCCACTACTGGACCTTCCTGTGGTGCCTCTCTGGGTTCTATAGTTGGCTGCTCACCCATGTTTCCACAGGCTTACCTCAGTCATGCCATGTAAAGGCCTCAGCTAAACTACCTAGCACCCTGGTAAAGATCCTTCATATATTAAGTGACGTCTAGTGGATTAGTTTTGGTATGTATCATTAAGCTATATTTGGCTTCGAATTAGGTGAATAAATAAATAATGTCTTATGGGTGATTTACATTTTTCAATGTAACAACCTGGGGTGCTCCTATAGTGAGCATCTATATCGGTTTTGCTGCTAATGGAACAAGCCAATGATAGTAATTGTGTACTCAAAGGCGCCTGATTTGGACAACTCTGGATAGAGGTAGATGAATTGCAGATCCCAAGTTCCTTTGGGATGCAATTATATGGTGAAGTGGCTCCTGAAAGGTGATTTCTAAGCACTTTCACATTCAGTAGGGTCTTTACTTAATAACTACCCTGGTTCACAATTTCTTAGGCTATTGGTGTGAATATATGAATAGACATAAAATGTACACTTATAAAAAGAGATTAAATTTGTAATTTTTAAATTAAAAAGATGGTACTTGTTAGAGTACCAAGGGAGAATCAAAATTATAATGTAATATGTTTATACCACGTGTGAGGGAGGATATAGATTTAAAAATGTAGGAGGGGATGGCAAAGTACAGGTTCAGAGTTGTAATAGATTATGATTCTTTGTCCAACTCTATACTGTGATCTATAATAATATATTTTTCCAGCGGATAGCGTTTATAAAATTATAATCTAAAGGTAGATTGCATAGGATCTAGGTACCATCTATATAATGGTAAGACAATATGATGATTGCCGTCCCCTCAAGATATATCAAAATATAAGAAAAAGCGATGAATATATATGGAGATATCTTTATTTATTGGTAAAGTCACACTACTGCCCAGTCCAGCGATTTCTCGCTAGATTCTTCTCCATTGGCAGAATGACACTGCTAAAAATCTTCACAAAGGTTCTTTTCTTGTTTTGTCATCTCTGCTTTTATGCTAGTCACAACGATCACTCCACAGTCAATAAATTAGGTCTTAGTTAAGTGGGGCACACTTTCCACCATAGAGCCATGTTTGATTTTCTCAACTACTGATATTATTCAATTTTCCCCCTGGTGTGGTTTCTTTTCTCAGAATGATCTATTTTCTAGGTCTAATCATTTATTGACAATCAACCTTGATCCTACTATCTTATTATTAATATTTTTATTGTGATTTCTATGTATAGCAAATGATCTTTGGTTGATAATTTAGGATCATTGTATAATCTTACCAAATTTCCAGACAAATGGTAACACAGCTAAGTAGTTTCAAATGTCTGCCATTAAGAAGCCAACATATATTAGCATGATAGTTGACATAATGTTGATAATGAGGCGAATAGGAGAGTTAAGTAATGAGTATAATCTTGTACTTAACATCAAGATGATTATAAGTCAGGTAGTTTATTCTTCCCTTTTTATCAGCCAATAAAGCACTAATGGAGTAATTTATATGCAATTTGTTTAGTTGTGAGTTAGGCGTTATTAAGGAAAAAGCTCAGTGTTTTATATATTAGTGTTCAAATTAATTTCACATTTGTATCTCTAAAACATAAAATGATATATAATTTAATACCTTATAAGGCAAATTGGATGGAGATATTATAAGTTTAAAAATGTAAAAATTGACTCTCTTTCCACTCAGTGTAACTTTCTGAGCAAATTTTATAGTTAATAAAAGTAAAACCTAATCGCCTGCCATAGTTTTGCTCCAATGTCATCAAATTCTCCACTGGCTGCCCCAGTGTGGGGCAGCAGTGAAACTCCTCCCACCATTTTCCATCTGACAGGAAAACGTGCTTGGACTGGCTTGCCCAGTCATACCAAACCCATGCGACAATTCATTCCTCCCAAGGATCTTGACACCCACCTCGCTCAATTCCAAGTGGTGCCCCGCTGCCCTCTGATGCTCCCTTGGAACAACATGCATTTTGGCCTTAGGGTTGAATATGGGAAACTTATCCCATACAATGACTAGCCTTTATTGAAATGGCTCAGGAGGTGATGACATCAGCCTGTTTTATTGACTTCTTCCCCTATAATGGGTATTTTGATCTTGGCTTCACTTGTAAAGTTGATGCTGCCACTGTGGCAACGGTGCCCCTGGTCTTCCAGGATACATTTCTCCCAACAACGCGTACCCAGCTCCCAGCAGACACCACCTTGGTGGTTCAGTTTGCTGGTTTGCCTACCCACCTTTCCCCTGAGGTGCTCCACCAGGAGCTGATGGAAGGTTTTGCTGCCTATGGCTCCAATCCCATCTTGCAATTTGTGGTCCCAAATGGGGCCACATGCCTTGATGGGCCTCAGGCGTATGCCACAATCAACCCTGAAACAAACAAAATTGCCCCATCAATTCCACCTCGCACTGCTATCCCATCTGCCACTGACCATCCATTCTGGGCCCACATCAAGGGCGGACGGACGATTTGTCCATCCTGTTATAAATTAGACCACTCAAAATGCAAGTGCCCATATCTAGCAGCTTCTGAAGGAGCTGATAGTTCATCTGACAGCCGCCAATCTGCCGCCCACCTTGTGCCAATCTTGGCATGGGGTACAATCTTACCTCCCCCACCCCAAAGCCTGTTGCTGCAACTGTATCTGCAGCCACCAATCAGCCTCCACTGTGCCCCAGTGCCACGCATGAATATTCCAATCAAGCGCAGGATTGGACCCCAGCCCAATCCCATGCAACATCCAACAAAGCAACCAATCCTCAACCATATGCCAATTCCCCAATTCAATTTTGCCAGAACCCATGGGACTTTTTGGATGAAATCGATGAATCAGGTAATATTATTGAAGAACCATCGCTGCAAGTCAACTGGTTCTGCAGTGTAAAATGGGATGCAGAATTCCCCCCTTGTTTATATGCCCCAAAGCCAAACGCTGAACCATTCCACAGCTGTCAGGATGGTATCTATAACTCTCCTGTTTCCAGCATGGAGGTGCTCGGTGCACAGAGCCAATACATGGAAACTAGCCGTTAGAACCAAAGTTACTAGAGCCCAGCAGAGGAGGCTAGAGCAATAATAACTTATAGGGAAAAGTGCGATTATTAAAACAAAAAGACCACTAAAACGATGCGGTGCACAAAAGGGAAAATGGTAAGCATCCCAGGATGAAGGGAACCTGGGCGAACCAACGGTGTATGAGGGGCTAACCAGATCATCTGTAAAATTGTTTGGTGAATGTAGCGCCTGACCTTCTCGAAGGGGTCCATGCACAGGATCATTTGGAATAGCATTTAATAAAAACGGTAAAACGGGGAAATTTTATTGGGAAGTCAACCAACAAGGAGTGTTGGTCATGAGAAACAAAATTAAACAACATTGGGGGAATAAGGGTTTGCTGAAGTGGGCCCAAGCACTGACTCACCAATAGGCCAACACTACCATCTGAATTGGTCAAATATGCCAAAACTGACTTCACTTGAGTGATTGATTGAAGTTGGATCTGACCCAAACACGTCATTTTGTAAATGGAACAGGTTTCAAACCCCCATTCCTCGACTAACCAAATGGAACCATCTGAATTAATTAAATAGGCCATCCACTTTAACGCCTGGGCCGATGTAAGGGGCTGGGCATTTGACACCTCACTTGTACCAACCTGGGCATATTTAGCCTGTACCCAGCGTTGGTCTAGTGTATGCCTAAGGTCAGGGAGGGCCTGTAACTTCACCTTCTGGGTCTCCTGGCGCCCAGCCTTATTTTTGGGTTGATCCCCACTATGATATCATGTGACCATGACATTACCCTCTCCTCCCAACGGGGCTCAACCCCCCTCCAGGGGCTTGTGCAAGGGAAAAGTTCTTGTGGGCAGGGGCCAACTTCATATCAGCAACGGTCAGTTTGGGTTGAGACCCAGCAGCTTGGGGGAAACGCTTGTGGAAGGCTTCAATCAGATCTTGGGCATGCACACAGTTGCACGCTGGAACCCAACTGTTTTCTGCAGCGTCAAAACCCCTCCAGGATACCAGGTATTCATGTCTTCTCTTAACACGACGGGAGGCTACTATTTCCTCCACTTCCCACTCTGGCGCCCCATCCACGAGATAGGCCACAGGAGTCTCAGGTGGGGGCCCTCAAACAACGTCAGTTTGATCTCATGAAACACAGAGAAGATCTGAAATGAAGGGGGAAGATCTAGCTGGTATGAGGCATGGCCCACCTTTCTAACAACGCGGTAGGGGCCAATTATCTTTGGTCCAGCTTCTTGTATGGCTGCTTGATAGGGATGTTATGAGCATCAAGCATCACGAGATTCCCTTTCTTGTACAAAGGACCCACTCAGCGCTTCCTATCAGCGTTCTCCTTATACACTTTCATTGCTGCCTCCAAGCTTGTGGAAACCCCCTGGTGGACCTTCTTGATTGTCTTGGCAAAGTCCACCACCACTTCAACCTTAGACCCACAGCTGGGCTCCATGTTAAAGGCGGGGTTAAAGCCATGGCTGGCGAAAAAGGGGAACAACTGATTGAAGAATGCAACGTGTCGTTGCAACTAAATTGGGCCATAGGAAGGTGAGAAGCCCTATGTGAATGATCCGTGGCGGTGTAACACTGCAGGAACTGCTCCAAGCACTGGTTCACTCGTTCAGTCTGCCCATCTGATTGAGGGTGATAGGCAGTAAAACGGCAAGGGCGAATCTGAAGAGACTTACACAACTCTTCCCAAAAGATGGAGGTAAATTGGGGTCCCCAGTCACTGATAATCTCTTGGGGAACAAATGGAATGCAAACACATGCGTGACAAAAAGCCTGGCCATCTCAGCCGCGGTTATTGTCATTCTTCAAGGAACAAAGTGGGCGAACTTCATAAAACGGTCCACCACCACCATGATGGCATCGTAACCATCAAAGAAAGGTAGTTCCACAATAAAATCCACCGATAGGGAAGTCCAGAGCCCTTCAGCTTTCTGGGCTGGCACCAACAACCACTGCTAAAGGTTGACGATTTGGCTTTATTTGGTTGCAGATCAAACACTCCTTACAATATTGCCCCACCTGAGCAGATAAGCCCTTCCAATTGTAGGTGCAACGTATCAACTCCAAGGTCTTTGCTTTCCCAGGATGACCAATGGTGATTCCATCATGATGGTCCCAGATGATTTCCAGGCGCAGTGGTCCAGCAGGTACCCAAAGGCGCCCCTGAAACCACACCATCTCATCCTTTACATGATAACTCCTGGATAGGTCCTCTTGATTTAAAGCGCTCTTAGCGAGTACCATAGTATATTCAGCAGATAGCGGCTGAGAAAGGACCACCTTTCTAAACATACCATATTCCTCCGCATTTTCCAGAGGTGCAAGTGCTGGTCATTGGCTGGGGGAGAGGCTAGTTGAGACACAATTTTATTTGGAGGAATCATCACCTGTGTGTTGTGGACCTCTACCTCCTTTTTATCAGGAGCTAAAGCAGGGTTGCGGCTTAAAGCATCCGCCAAACCATCATCCTTGCCCTTGGTGAATTCGTAAGAAAAGGCAAATTGAGCAAGGGTCTCATGCCAATGGGTCTGCCGTGGGGTTAGGACATGAGGGGCGCGGTAGTACAGCAAGGCACGGTGATCTGTACATATGCAGAATTGTTGGGTAGTGCCATGCAAGTAGTGATGCCAATATGTGAGCGCCTCCACCACTGCTAGTAACTCCTTGTTGTAAACGGCGTAATTCAACTCAGGCAGAGACATTTTCCTGGAAAAATATCCCACTGGATGCTCTATCCCATCTTCGCCTACTTGTAACAAGGCAGCTGCTATGGCGAAGTTGGAGGCATCAGTAGACACAATGAACTCTTTGGAATAGTTGACATGGTGAAGGATGGAAGTGGACAACAGGGTGCACTTCACAACTTGGAAAGCATCCTCCAAAATGGGGGACCACTGAAGCACTTTTGCACCACTAGCCCTATACAAGGGCGCTGCCACCTCAGAAAGGTTTGGCGTGAACTTCTTGAGGAACGTACATGTCCCCAAAATCTCCTCAATTCTTTTACTGAAGTAGGGGTAGGCCACTCATGAATCGCCTTCTCCATGTCTGGATTATCATGTGTCCTTGGTCAAACATGACGTTGCCCAGAAAAATGACCTGGGAATTGAAGAATTCACAATTACTTATCACCAGAGTAAGGCTGGCTGCCTTTAACCGCTTCACAACTTTCTGAAGGTGTACTGCATGAGACTCCTGATCAGGGGAAAACACCAGAATGTCGTCCATGTAGGCAACCGCGCATACCCCTAACAAGTCCCCCAACGCTGCATCAATGCGGAATGAAAGAAAGCAGGGGCATTCTTAAGCCCAAAGGGCATGACCTGAAACTGGAAGATCCCTTTTCTGGTACGGAATGCAGTTAACCACCCTTGTCCATTTTTAATCTGGATATGATTGAACGCATTGAGGCAATCCAGCTTGGAGAAGACCTTAGACTTTTCCACATAGCGTGCAATCTTTGAATCCAAAGGGATGGGATGGAGGTCTGGTGCAGTAAAGTTATTGAGGTTCCCATAGTCTATGCAGGGGCGTATAGTACCATCAGCCTTTAAACAAAGAGAAGTGGGGAGCAAACAGGGGAGGTACGCTGAAAAATCGCATCTTTGGCTAACTGATCCTTCACCCACACATCCAATGCCTCTTCCTCACGCACAGTCAATGGGTAAATGGGGAAATATATATGCACCCGATCCACAGTGAGCTTGAAGTCACAATCAAATTCAGAGTGCTCAGGAAGTGTGTTCGCGGATGCTGCATCAAAAGAGGATTCCAATCCCTCCAAACAGGATGGTAGGGGAACCTCCACAGAGGGCTTCAGCAAAGGGGCAAGATTCAGAGTGGGAACATTGGGCCAATGGGGCAATTTGCCCTGGGCGTTATCCTCCAACAAAGGAACAATTAACTTGTGACCATTGGACAAAGACAAGGATAGAGTGTTTTCAAATTAGTACTGACGTCAAACTTTCTCCATCACTCTACACCCAAAATAATGGGGAACAAGAGGTTTCTGATAGCTTGAAAATGGTCGGACAAAAGATAGGCGCCCACCTGGTATTCCACCAACCCCATGACCTTCAGCGTAGGGATATCTTGAGAAGCCCCACCTCTAACCATACCACCTGGTGAGTAACTCAACTCAAGGTAGTCAGCAAGGTCTTGGTCAATAAATTTATTAGAGGCCCTGGTATCAACTAAAATAGTTGTGCTGAACTTCCCCAAAGGGGATGTAAGGGTAGCGGTCAATAAGAAGTATCCAGAATGGGATTTATCCAAAGCAGAAAACGCCACTACTTCACCTGAAAATTCTTCCTCTGGAGTGAGCAAGCTATCAGGGTGTGTTTTGGAATCATAGAAGGGGGAGGGATAGTGAACCACTCTTACTACTGAGGCCACATATCCCACCACACATTCTTCAGGTGCATATACATTATTATATTTCAAACGAAGTTCTTTTTCCACTTCCTGAGTGCCCTGGATCATGATAGGGGTCAATCGTGGGTTCTCAGGGGTAATCTGATATACCAGAATAGGGTCCTAATCCAGGCCATAAGAACTAATAAACGGTTCATAGCTAGAGATAAGGTTTTCATTAGAAAACATGGTTTTAGACGTGAACGACCCTATCCCTTGAACAACAACGGAATGGCTGATGTTATCCAAGGCCAACACCCACAGACCCATCTGCGCCAATTCTGCTGGCATTGTTTGAAAGCGCTGGCGAAGAAAAACTCGTTTACTCACATCAAATTCGGTATTTTTGGTGGAAAGTTGGGGAATCTTGACTTTTGGACCTTGAAGCATCCGTATCCACCAGGTATGAGCACAAAGGGTGGGTACTTTCCAGTTGGAGGCAACCATAATAATGCTGAGTTGCTCAACCTTTGGGGAAAAGAGGAAACAGCAGTGCAGCTGACCCCAGCCAAAGCCCACAGCCAGCGCCCACCATTTACACCTTGGAAAAGTTCCACATGGAAAAAGTTTTGTACATAAAATTGAGTGGTTGGTCAATTAATGTCAGGAGAGTGTCTATAACTCTCTTGTTTTCAGCATGGAGGTGCTCGGTGCACAGAGCCAACGCATGGAAACTATCAATTAGAACCAAAGCTACTAGAGCCCAGCAGAGGAGGCTGGAGCAATAAAAACTTATAGGGAAAAGTGCGATTATTAAAACAAAAACACCACCAAAACGATGCGGTGCACAAAAGAGGGAAAATGGTAAGCATCCCAGGATGGAGGGAACCTGGGCGAACCAACGGTGCACAAGGGGCTAACCAGATCATCTGTAAAATTGTTTGGTGAATGTAGCGCCTGACCTTCTCAAAGGGGTCCACGCACAGGATCATTTGGAATAGCATTTAATAAAAATGGTAAAATGGGGAAATTTTATTGGGAAGTCAACCAACAAGGGGTGTTGGTCATGAGAAACAAAATTAAACAACATTGGGGAATAAGGGTTTGCTAAAGTGGGCCCAAGCACTGACTCACTGATAGGCCAACACTACCATCTGAATTGGTCAAATATGCCAAAACTGACTTCACTTGAGTGATTGATTGAAGTTGGATCTGACCCTAACACGTCATTTTGTAAATGGAACAGGTTTCAAACCCCCATTCCTCGACTAACTAAATGGAACCATCTGCATTAATTAAATAGACCATCTGCTTTAATGCCTGGGACGATGTAAGGGGCTGGGCATTTGGCACCTCACTAGCACCAACCTGGGCATATTTAGCCTGTACCCAGCTTTGGTCTAGTGTATGTCTAAGGTCAGGGAGGGCCTGTAACTTCACCTTCTGGGTCTCCTGGCGCCCAGCCTTATCCTTGGGGTTGATCCCCACTATGATGTCATGTGACCATGACAACAGCAACCACCAGCTTGCAGTAGAAGCAGCGCCACACCAGATTGCCATCCCCTCTGTAAAGCTGCCACTAAATCAGTGGCAGCGCTTGAAGGAGGAATTCCACCTCCTGGAATCCTCAAAATCTTACTCCAAAAAGTAAGATTGACATAAAACAACTTCACACAAATGTCACTGACACTATCCAGAATGTGGTAACTGTAGCATGGAATCTGAAAGCTAAGATCACCCAAACCAACATTGCAATGCTCATTAAATTATCAGACGCCCGCATTAAAGCTGAAAAAGCTTTAGCTGAATATATTAATGCCATTTTTATGGTTGGCAATTACTCAGAGGTACCAATCATCAGTGATATCAAGCCACATACCACTAATGCCCTGACGCCCCTGTATCTGCCTTGACACGCACCCTACTCTGGGAAGAGATAGCTGCTGCCAAAGATGAGCCCCCCTATCCCCCTCCCCTTCCACCATGAAGGGATAAGTGGTTTCCACTGCCCACCTGGTTGGTTGTTTTGTTCAGTGTGATTCATTCATTTGCTCATTTGGGCGGTTTGTTTTAATCATTTAGTTATGTTATTTTTAGTTTAAGTTTTTAATTTGGTAATGTCCATCTCCTGGTTGGCTTACCTCAGTTAACTAAAAATGTAAAAACTCAGAGTTTATAATGGTGCACAAGTTTGAATAACTGATGATTATTTGAATAATACATAGACTGCTGGTGCATAATGACAAATAGGCCAGTCAAGTTATTAAACTTGAGTAACTTCAGCCTCAATCTGGTAGATATTGTTCAATAAGTGATTTTGACCTCACTTGGAGCAAATGACTTTACAAAGATAAACACTTTTGATAACTTCAAACGGAAGCAGATAAACACAACAAATTACAGTTCTGAGGTAAAGTATACTATTAAGATTAGGGATAATATATAGGAGAGTATCAGAAGAAAAGTGAATTATCAATCATGGTGATCGTGATTATCTTGGTATATTAAGCTGTAAAAACATGAATTGGTTTATAATCTGGAATAATCACAAATAATTTTCATAGGGAATAGCGTGATTAAACGCACCTCTAATCAGCTAACACATTGGCAATTGCAATCTAATCAATTTATGAGTAAGAGCCCATTTCATGAGCATCTTACTAATTACTACATTTACAGCAACAAACTCTGACTAAATTATAAAGTAAATATCCTCAGATTCACAACTTCTTAAAATACAACTAATAATTCAATTGGTTATTACAAAACAACTTGCATTAACTTTGTCTCAAAGCTTGATCTATAAGCTAAACTATAAATAAACAAATTAATAATATAAATTAGAGCTTAATTGATATCAAGCTGGATAATGTGGTCATATAAAAGTCCCACACATCCCCCACTTGACCAGATCATACAGTTATGTCACAATTTTTAAAATCACTCAATATTACCATTATTTGGCTATTCTATCAGAAATGTATGACAACCTCTTTTTAGTGATGTCATTTACCACCCAAGGAGAATCATATAGGGCACCATAAGATTTCAACCTATGAGTTAAACTGATTCAGTAAGTCCTTCCTCAGTTTTACCAAAAATGGTCCCAGTCCCTGAAGAGGAACCAGGGATGGCTACTGTTTCAACTGATTATCAGTCATTTTTGCCTCTTTCTCCTTTCACTAAATTAGATTTTGATCCTCTTCTGGATTCAGCTACAGCCACATCTAACTCAACGGCAATCCTCAAGCTTAATGGATCCATTTTTCCCATTTTAGATCAATAATTCCTTTCTGATTCAGATTTAATGCCAGAGTTTCTTTTTCAGATTGGTAAACTTTATAAGCCAATATTTCCATCATCTGAACTGTGTGGCAGGAATCAAGAACATTTTAAACTTCTAATGAAGATCTTCAGAGTAAATTAATTGATTCAATTGGTAATTCGCTCTACCCCAAAAATCTTGATCATGCCCTTAAATTAGGTACTGCAATATATGCTCTACGCTAGGGGTGGAAGGCGAGTCAGTAAGGGTGTATGGCTACCAACCTGAAGGTTGCAGGTTCAATTCCTGCCCTTCACACATCGATCGGGGTGCCAGCCAAAGGAAGCTATTGGCGGTTAGTAGGTCTAATAACACAAAAACCTTACCCATGACGTAACCAGAAAAATTTGAGTCCCAATCCAGAGGTGGAAAAACTTTCTTCAATGGAGTTGACCCTGTTCAGGTTTCATGTCATTTCTTTCTTTCTTTCTTTCAGTAATGTCTGTCCCCTGGTCAGCTTGCCTCAGTTAAATAAAAATATATGCTCTACGCTTTACTGGTCAAATTGTTCATACTTATGCCACCAGACTCCCTGTCTCACTCAACTTCCATCACTTTTTCCTTTTTGCTTTAAAAAGCTCATAGTTGTCATATCCAAGGCGTAGTACGTTGTTTAAGTGACTACTTTGCATCAGGAACTGCTTTTCAAAACTTCTCCTAGATGTCTTTAATTGGAGGCATAATCTGAAAACCTCTTGAACATATCCCTTGCACAATGATTTCACATATGCCAAGCGTACTTGAAGCTTGTCATCAAGCACTTTAGACACAGCTTCCAGCGCATGTGCCATATAGGGATTATATATACTTATTTGCCAATTGCCTTTTTCTTCACTGCTGCTTTCAACTTGCTCTGGGGTATCTTACTTAGTGAATTCAGACATTCCAACTTTAAATCCTTTAGTCATGCTTCCACAAAACCTCCAAATGTCCAGAGATCCTAATCTCAACTTGGTTTACTCTTGCAATCATTTGGTGGCAGGTTTACTTTGGCAGTTTATACTCTACACTTTTTATACAACCACCCTCCCCCAGACGCGTGCAAAATGGGCTTGTACCTCACAACCTGAGGCTCACAACTAAAAAAATTATAATTATTTGTATAAAAAATATTATTAAACTAAATTACATATTTTATTTTCCTTTTTTTCAATATTTTATTTTTTTCTTTCAACTATTTTATTGCTCCCTTTTTTATCCTTTATTACATTTCTTTATTAATTTACTATGTATTAAATTAACTACATGACCTTGTTAGCATTTTTGATCATATAGGCTTTAGTTGCTGAATTCATAATAATTTCAAATGGTCCCAAATATAACGCATCTAACCTTTTTTTGGTGACTAAACCTGCGTGTATAATAATAAGTAACTTGATCTCCATTAAAAAATATTTTTCTAATAACATGTCAACCTTATCGTTGGTTTTCTTATATTAAACCCTTCATACAAATTGTTTTATCATAAGCTTGATAATAGAGATCAACTATTATGTTTGCTAGCCAATATAAGTTATTCTCCACGCTCATCCCTGGGGTTGCCTCCACTGCTAAATTTAGGATTGGTGGAAACGCTGCTTGTCATACATATATAATTCAAAAAGCGTTTTTCCTGTTGAAAAATGGAAGCTGATATTGCTAACAAAAGTCACTGAGCTCAGATAAAATTCCCATGAAGATGCTTTACTAAGACTAATTTTCTCAGCATAGCAGCCAGCATACTAGCCACTTGTGTAATATCTTCATCCATTTCAAGAAAATAAGGAACAGATTCCACTTCTTTAGTTACCATCAGCTCATTCAGTCAGGGATAATAAAAGCGGTAGTATTTTGTTTTATTGTCACTTAATATCACTTGAGGACAACCATGTTGCTAAATTACCTGTTCCAAATATAACTTTGCTTTACTCATTGCATCTACCTAGCACATTACCTCATCTCAGCCCACCTTATAGGTTATCAATTGCAATAATGATGTAATGTACTCCTTTAATACTCACGCTTGAAGGTCCCATTACATCTATGGAAACTGTGTGACACATGAAAACAATTACAACAATAGGTATCCTATCACATCTTGTGAATTTTATGGAGTTAACCATATTCAGCAGGCTATTAAATCAGCAACGTCATAACCTGAAAACCCCGATAGAAATATTGGAAAATATGCTACAACATTTTCTTTAGCCCACCATGGCCCACATCATTGAACGCGGCCCAGATTACCTATGTTCACTCATATTGCTTCAGAAACAAAAGCTTTTATCCTCTGGTACTTTAAAAAGCTGGCCATCTATAAGTTCTATTTTCTCCATGGCCTTCCACAACTCAATTTTTTCTATTGGCTCATCCTTCAACTCTCCTCTGATCATTTGGTCAAACAGGTCATCAGCCTGATCTTGCACAGAAAGAACTGCTAGTAACCTGGAAAATCAAAGACAATTTAGATTTTTATCTCTAGCATGATGTTTGTTTATAAAATTATAGGCCTGCAATTTTAAGGCCCACCAAACCAATCTCCCCTACAGTTCCTTTAAAATGTGTAACCACTGTTAAGAGGCGCGGTTGTTAATGACCTTAACGTGCATCCCATGTATGTAGACGTAAAATTGATTGAAGCATAGATAATTGAAAGAAAACCATGCCATTGACAATTTTCATTTCTCTCAGCCCTTGATAGAGTTCAGCTAGTGCAAGCCACTGAATGCCTTTCCCCACGTTCATCCACTTGGCTGAGTATGGCCCTTATTGCCATAAGCGATACATATAGCTGGATTATGAATGGTCACTCAAAATTTGGATACTTGAGGATAGAGATCATTATCAGATACTTCCAAAATTCATTAAAGGAATTATGAGCCTCTTCGTTCCAAATGAACCATTTCTTCAGTTCTTAAGGAGGTGAATTAAAAGATCAGCCTTCTTTCTAAAATCATTTATAAATCAGTGATAAAAGACGACCATTCCTAAAAAACCTGGACATCTTGAACACTCTTGTGAATTAACATCTATTCTATAACCCTCACCTTTTGTGCTTGGGTTATAGTCCATCTGCGTTAATAATGAACCCTAAGTATTCTACTTTCTCTTTAAAAATGGCATTTTAATAGCTTGATCTTCAGGTTCTCTGAACCCAGCATATTGAATACTTCTTCTAAATGGTGTAGATGCTCTGTAAATATCCTACTAACAATTCTGATATTGTCAAGATAGACCAAGATGAAGGATAACTTGAGGTCTAAAAAACTATATCCATTGCCCGCAGGAAAGTTGTGGGTGCATTGCGTAAGACTTGAGGCATCCCCATAGGGTGATACAGACCATGTTCCATTAGTATAGCACACTTTTCTTGGTCTTCTGGCGGCACATCAAACTTCCAGTACCTGGAGGTTAAGTCCATCACTGAGTGAAATTTGGCCCCCTTATCAATCCAGTGAATTATCAATTCTCATCAAGTGATATGAATCCTTCTCACATTTTTTAATTGACAGTACTTGATCATAAATCTATAAGACCCATCTTTCTTCTTAACTAACAGGATAATACTTGCCCACGGACTGGATGAAGGCATGAGTGTTCCATGCTCTAGCAATTTTTCAATTTCCTAAGCAACCACTGCCTCAGCTGCTCAATACTAAAATGGGTCTCACCCTGATCAGTTTAGCTTTTCCAGCTTTGGCTCGATGTAACATGTTCTTTTCACACCCCAAATTGTGGTCATCCTGTGAAAAGATGATTCAATACTTTTTAATCAGGCCAAAACTTCATCTTTTTGGTCTTCCATCAAACCTACTAATTAGTCTCTTTTGACTAAAATATGAATATTAATGTCTGATTCTCCAGGTAACCCTATAACCCTTAAAGATTTTAAATTTATGGAAGGAATGAATCTCTATCACTAGATTCAGTTATGCAAATGTGACTACTTGATGATGCTTGAAGTAAATTGAGACTTAGCTAGATTATCCAATAGGATAAAAATCTTCTCATGAACATGGATTAGAATCCCTGGAGCTACCCAAGGTTCAATCCTTGATCTTTGCCAAAGAGCTTTGATCTCCACATAAAGCTATACTGGTATTTCCATTTTTAGCCCGGTTTCCATTATTTTCTGAATTCCTGGAAGAATAGTTGCATCCTCCTTTACTCAGATTGGAGTTCCACGATTTTTAGATGTCTTTGATAAGTTTATAACCTTCTTGCTGACTCATTTATATCCAACAGTATGATTCCATCTTTATATACCAAGTTTATGAAGTTGTTTCTCTTATTAAGAGGTGCTTTTACTTCTCATTGGTATAATAATGGCAACGTCTGGGCAAGAATTGACATATTCTATTCCTTAAAGAAGCACACGTTACCTCATATTTACACATGAGGTCAGTGCTAATAAGAAGGTCATAGTTCTGTTTAGCTAAAACAATTGTTGGCGCTGACATGACTAAGGAACTATACCATAGAGCAAAGCACTATATTCTTTATTAAATAGTTGTGTCAGGACCATCTGTCCCATAGTGCTTTCAATGATCTAAAACTGGCATGGCTCTCAGTTGCATAACTAGCTAGATCAAGACTATATTAATCGGCGCTCCACTGTCAATAATTGCTCTGATGGGTACTTAGTTTCTGAAATATTCATAAATGTACATTTATATAGTAAGAAAGACAATATATTACTGTATATATAACAGTCTCGTTATTTAAATTGAAAGTGTGAAACAATTTGGAAGAAATTTTGGGAAACTTTATCTAATATTAACGTCTAAAATCAATACATTAACTTCTTCTTTTTAGTATCTAAAAACAGCTTCATCTTCAGATGTTCAGAACTTATCTATGATTTTTTGGGCATACAGAGAGATACTTTTTTAAAACTTTGGGAGTGAGCCCCTTAGATTTTAATCTGGTTGCAGTGTTCACATCTTGGTATACCACTTGGTGTAAAGGATGTAAAATAGGCTCATCTATAAATATCTCCAAATTTGTCTAAATCAAGAAGATTTTCAGGAGGAGCTTGGTTGCATGCAGTTATAGACTGTTCTGAATCTTGACCTCCTGGTCTATTCCTTGCACCTTAGGAGTCTCTTTATTCTCCTCTAATTGCACCAAGTTTACTTGATATTTAGGTCCTTTTTGTCCATAGTAATTTACAAAGTGTCTAGGATGTCCACATTTTTTACAGGTCAATAGTAGCTTATTAGCTGGTCTGGCTCCATCAATTAACTTTTCATGGTTTTCTAAATCAGCATATTATCTGGGTTGATCATGAAAGTTGCCTTAGATCCTGATGTTAATTTCTTTATTTAGTTTAAATTTTTCAATATGGCGCATCAAACGTTGCTGCTAGCACCTTCAAGTATTCCACCATTTGTGAAATGAATTTTCAGTAGTGAAGTTGAAACCTGCATTTTGGAGAGATCGCTATATATTTTTGTATTAATTCTGTATGGCAATTCTAGTATCAAAAATTCTCATTGCATTAGCACTGTTAAAGATCTGATCTTTTTGATATAAACGATTAACAAATGTTTTACCATTTCATCCTTCTAAAACTGAATGCCATAAAAACTTATTTTAAAACAGTAATATGCTCTGGACTCCCAACTTCTTTCATTATGGCCTCCTTCGCCTCCTTGTAACTCCAGTTTTCCCCAAAAAAGGCAGTATACCTGATTCTGACATTCAGTAATGGATATTAATGATGTTAACAGCTTTCTGATGATTGTTATAACCAAACAAATTTATCCCAAATAACTGAAAGAAGGCAGATATGTTACCTAAACGGTAAATGGGTAGTTTGGGTATGCTCTTTTAATCCCTAACAATAATTGGGACTGTATTTTAAATTGGTAAGCGGACTAATGGAGTAGCTTTGGGGTCATTTCTGGAAGGGCACAATAGTTTGTGGCATAACCTAAATAGCTTAAAATGTCTTCTTAGCGTTACTTTCAGCTTTGGTAGCTACTAAATCTTTTATTTAACTGAGGCAAGCCGACCAGGGGACAGGCATTACCGAAAGAAAGAAAGAAACGACATGAAACCTGAACAGGGTCAACTCCGTCGAAGAGAGTTTTTCCACCTCCGGATCGGGACTCAAATTTTTCTGGTTACGTCATGGGTAAGGTTTTCGTGTTATTAGACCTACTAACCGCCAATAGCTTCCTTTGGCTGGCACCCCGATCGATGTGCGAAGGGTGGGAATCGAACCCGCAACCTTCAGGTTGGTAGCCGTACGCCCTTACCGACTCGCCTTCCACCCCCGGTAGCTACTAAATCTTCAAAAAATTCATGGTATTTCTTCTAAATACAGTTACACTTATAGTCTTCCAGGTCATCTACCATTTGAGGACTTGCTCATTCCAAGACTTGAATTACTAGTCGTTTTCCCAGAGTTGCCAATTCTTTTCCAACCCACTTTCTAAAGTTGTTCACAATGTCTCAACTTCATATTGGAGAGAGGCTTCTCTCTTGTACATTAAACAAATGTTTGCATAACTTAAATGTTTTCATAAAAAACATCATATCATCCAATTTGATCATTTTATTATTAACAAATCCAAATTAAATTGAGTCACTGATTTCAAAGCTTTTTGGCTGATGATTTCCACTTTAATGCAAATTTTATCAATTTTTTCATATATACCTCAAGTTTTACAATCGTCACTCATTATCATCAACATTACTCTTTGATTCCTCATCTCCCTTTAACCAACTCAAGGATTTTGGTGTAAGTCTTATTATTGTCAGCTACCATTGGTTGGTGGCATCTTGGGCTCAGATTAATTTGGTGGTATAAGCCTCCACCACATTCCAATGTTTGTCTATATCATGCTTCCATGATTGATCTAATCTAAGCTGGTGATAATTTCCTCAACAATACTTCAAAATTTAGTATTTTATTTGGCCACTTAGCGCTTGATTTGGGTGTATAAATGTTGAACACTTTGAGATGTGGAATACAGACCTACATGAATTTGGTAAAATCTAGCATACAATTGCCGCATCAAAGTTTGCTTCTAGGTGCTACTAATCTATATATATATATATATGTGACTAGATCGGCAATTACTGACTGCTATCTAGATTGAATCATTTGCATCTGTATACCCCACGGGATTTTACTAATGCACAGGTTAGCTTAACTATTAACTCTAAAGAAAAATGTAGTTTGCTGGTTGTATGAAGACAACTAGCTTATCAAGTTTTGATATTGGGTGGAATGGCCCTACTCTGGCAAAAAAGTATAAGACAAGTGACTTCAGCCTCACATTTGGCAATAAGTAAAGATACTTGTGACTTTGGCTTAACTCTGGCGGTTGGCACTTAGAGAAAAAAAGACTATTCTACAACTTCAACCCTGAATTAAACAATATACAATAGATAACAATAAAGTATTCTCAGTTTTAAGATAGTCACAATTATAAGGTGTATCTTAGTCTAAGGTATTCATTATGAAAATTAAGGATATCTATATGTATGTTTAATGGAGGACATGCGTTAGTAATTGTGGTAACCACGATGATCTCAGCACACCTAGCTGACAAAAACGGATATTGGTTTAATATCAGGAAAGACTCCATCTCGTTTCAACAATGAATAGTATAATTATATTGCCATTTGAATCAGCCAATATGTCGTCTACTAACCTGATTATTTCCATGAGTAATTGCTCATTTAAAGCCAATTACTCATATCCACGTTGTCAGCAACAGTCCCTGATGAAATAGTACTCAACTATTTTTGAACACAATCCTCTGCAAATATGGATAAGCATTCAGTCAGTTATTATCACCAAATAGATAACATTTTTAAATTATCATCTCAAAGCTTAATTGATAAGCTAAATTAAGTATTTGAAGCAACATTTAAATAAATTAAAGCTTAATTAATCTCAATCTGGATAATGTGGTCATATAAAATTCCCACACAGCCCCGCTTGACCAGATTAATCAATTGATATGTCCATTTCCTCCAATACTTCCCAATATGAGCTTTACTTGGCTGGCTTATTTGAAACAGACACCAACCTATTCTGACCAATGTCACAAACTGCCCAAAGAAGTATCCTTTTTAGTCTCTCCAGAACAAGTGTTCTGAGTCAAACAGCTTTGTTAAATCCTTCCTAAGTCCTTTTAACAACTTTACCTAGCCCAAAGAGGGAACATGGTTGGCTGCCTATAATCAATTCACGCTTGTTAGTTCCGACTCCTCTCATTATTGAACTTGACTTTGAGTCATTGCTGGATTCTTCTCCATCTGTATTAAATTCAGCAATAGCCCTTGGGCCAAGAGAAGCAAATCTCTCCAATTGGACCAGCTATTCCTCATAGAGTTAGATCCGCTTCCAGAGTTTCTCTTTCAAATCAGGCTTTTTTATCAACCAAATTAACAATAAAAATGATGAGCATGTTGAGCTTCAATATCAAGAACTTTGAGGGAGATTAACCAAAGCCCTCGGCATTTCTTTCACCCTTTGTGATCTTATTTACATATTTGATTGAGATACTGTGGCATATGCACTTTGTTTTACAGAACAAGTAAGTTACATATGGGCCACCCCACTCTCCGCATCACCATACTTCCCCCTGTCATTCTTCTTCCACTTACAGGAGGCACGCAGTCACCACCTCTAAGATGCAGTTCATTCCTGAATGTCTACTTCATGGCTGGGACTATTTGGCGGTAGCTTCCCCACATGGCAATAATTGGGGGTATGGTATGCCAACCACCCACTCATCTTCCTTGTTAGTTTTTCTCCTATATGGCTAGTATACTTCAAAAAGCTGGTTGCCAATTACTCCAGACACATCTCCTGGTGCCTGTGCCATATAGGCAGTTACATGGAGTTATTCACTGACTGCATTTTTCTCCAGTTTTGTTCCCCATATAATTTGGGGTTTCTCATCTTGCAAATTTGTATGTTCCAAACACACTCTCAATCACTACATATTCTCAGAAATCTTCCCTAAGGCAAAAATGAGGTTTTGTGTAGCTCTAACTCTTGCCAGTGTCCAATTCCAGATTGACTTCAGCAGTCTCTTCCCCTATATTGTCATTCAACCTCCCTCCCCCAGAGGCGTCAAAGGATGACTTGCACCTCACAACCAAGGCTAATGAATAAAAAATAATAATTAATATTGCATATCTTTTTTGATGAATTATAGTAATTTTTTCAATATTTTTCATATATTTTTCCTTTGTTATCTTTAAATTCCACTTTTTTAGGAATTTGTAATGCACTCTATTAAACACATGACTATTGGAAAGATTTTTGATCACATTGGCATCATTTTCCTTTTTCATAATAATCTCAAACAGTCCCAACCATAATGCATCTAGCTTATTTCAGTGACCAAACCCATGCATTTCATAATAGGCTACTTGTTCTTCAACAGAAAATTCCCTCGGGCTAGATTGAACCTCGTCAATAGTCTTCTTTGCCTGATTTCATCTTTTGATTGTCATATTACAAGCTTGAGATTTGAGGTCAACTATCATGTTTGCAAGCTGATACTGGTATCTATCTGCACTCATCCCTAGATTTGGTTCCACCGCTAAATAGAGAATCAATAGTTATTCTGCCCTTTGACCATACAATAATTTGAATGGCGTTTTTCCCATTGCAATTGAAAGATGATATTGTATGCAAAGGTTACCAAACTTAGATAAGACACCCATTGTGACACCTTACCCAAGATCAATTTCTTTGGTGTAGCAGCCAGTGTCCCATTAACACATTTGACAACCTCATTTATTTCTGGTCAATATGTTGCAGAAACCATCCCTTTAATCCCCATCAGGTCATTCTGATGGGGAATCACAAAGGAGGTGAAAATCATCACGTTATTACTCAACAGCACCTGGGGACACCTGTGTTGGTATACCACCTGTTCCAGGATAATTTGGTGGTACTTAGCGCATTATATTAATTTAATGCTCAGGTTTTGAGCCATCTCATAAGGTGGTCAATCTCTACTATGACGTAACGTACTCCACCTGGGCTCATATTAATGGTACCATAATGTCAATTAAGACCATATGACATTCAAATCCTGGCTTTATGAGTCAGTACTCATCACGTTTTTATGCAGCTTGTGGAGCTGGCACTCCACGAAACAGGCAATGTAATTGCAACTTCATAACTTAGTGATTACCAATAATAATATATCAAATGTGTTTAAGCGTTTTATGTAACCCTCCATGACTGACAACCTTGTGTACAGCCCAAATTATTTATGTGCATTATGAGGGTCTCAGAAACAAAATTCTCTTATCATCCGTTATTTTAATCAATTGATCATTGACAAATTCTGCCTTCTCCATGGCCGTTTCAGCGTTATCTGAATTTCAGATGGTTCATCCTGCAGCTCTCTTTAGATCATTTGATTGAATAGGTTATCAGCACAATCTTGCACAGTAAGAACAGCTGGTAACTTCAATAGCCCATTAGCATTTTCATTCTTATCTCCTGCTTGATGCTCTATTTTAAAGTTGTAGTCCTGCAACTTCAAAGCCCATCGTGCCAATCTTCCTTCTGGTATTTTGATATTGTGAATCCACCAGAGAGAGGCGTGGTCAGTCACAACCTTGAAATGCATTCCTTGTATTTAGACGCAAAATCTGCTTGCAGGCATAAATAACCACAAGACATTCTCAATCCATGACCATTTAATTCCTTTCAGCCTTTGATAAGGTTTGGATGACATATGCCACAGGGTGTTGATCTCCAGTTTTGGCAACCTGACTTAGGACGGCCCCTATTGCAATCAGTGACGCATCTGACTGATAATGAACAGATTTTTTAATTTGGATATTTCAAGATTGGACTTGATGTCAAATATATCCTTAGTTCATCAAATGTGGTATGAGCTTCATCATTCCATAAAAATCTCTCCTTCAGATCTTTTAGAGATGAAAAATGTGGATTGGTCTTCTTTATGTGAAATCCTTGATGTAAATTTTTAAATTTTTAAATTTTATTTGAGGTAAGCTGACCAGGGTGTGGACATTACCAATACAAAACCAAATAATCAATCTGAAAACACAAACCAAATGCCCTAAATGAGTGGTGAGACACCAAAACAAAAGGAAAATTAACCTACCAGGTGTAGCAGCCGTGAACTGCTTATCCCACCATGGCAGAGGGGGAGGGGGATCAGTCAGATTATCAATTTCATTTTCACCATTGAAGAGGCGGATCAAAGCTGAGAGTGAGGGGGTTGGGTCATCCTCAGGATGTGGGTCAAGGTGAAATATATAATTGTTAAGATCTCTAGTAACAATCTGGGCCTGGAGCAAAGCCTCCAGAAATTTGGCAACATGGTGTTCATCTTGAATGCGTGCAATGGGAAGCTGAGAAAAATTTATAATATTGGCTCTGGTGATACGTGTGGTGGGGGAAAATTCTGCCAGTGCAACAACATGCTTGATAGCAGAGGTGGCAGTTTCTCTTAATCGTTCAATTTCCACTTTTGCAACCTCATGGAAATCGGCAGGGAAATCAGTTAAATGTAGCCCTTCTTTAAATTCAGCAATTGAGAGTGCCACATCTTTGCAGAGATGGCGGCTTTCAGAAGAGGCCACTGCAGCCTCAGCAAGTTGATGGTCACTCAAGAATGGGGTAGCGGTGGGTTTGGGGACATATTTCTTTGTGGGAATGGGGCATCGAAATCTGAAGGTAGATATGGTTCCAAGTTAATTGGAAAGTAAGGAGGTGGGACAATTTCCCCAGATTTGGTTATTTCATCCAATAAGTCCCAGGGATCTTGGTTGAATATAATTGATCTGGAGAGACGTGGCTTTGGTTGGACAAGTTTTGTGGCGGGAAAGTGGTTGGATTGAATTTGGGTCCAAACCAGCTCCTGATTGGGTATATTATGAGAAATTAAGCTGGTTTGGGATTTGATTGCAAAGGTTTGCTGATTTTTTGAGCGTTCAGCTGGAGGGGGTGGGGGCAGCCAAAATACCCACTCAAATGCTGTTTGTGTGGCCTCACGTGTGGGCTTGGCAGTTTCTGCATTTTTTAAATTGTAGTGACAGGATTTTTTGGAATGATCCAACTCATGGCAGAGGGGGCAAACTGTGCGGCTATTGTCAATATGATCCCAAAAGAAGTGATCTGGTGCAGATGGGATAAGGGCATGTGGTGGGATGTGCTGGGCTATGGTTGGATGGTGGAAAGTAATGTTGGCCATTGCCTGTGGTGCTGCTAACTACTCAGCACCGCTCAGGACCAGGAAGTGGAGGATGGGGTCTGTACCATATTTTGACAGCCCCATCATCAATTATTCATAGAGTGTTTAAGGGGGAAGATGCGAAGGAAGGTTTGCAAAGGTCACCACCAATGTAGTATCACTGGGGAGGCATGTAAGGGTGGTGGTAATGGGTGTTTTTTATATATTAAGGGCGTAGTTGCTGCTGCAGCCGCGTCCTCTTTAGTGGGAAAGCTTATATCAAAATAGCCCTTGTAAGGGTGGAAGTTGATAAATCCAGCTGGTGCAAATGTGGCTGTTGCCAGCTCAATTATTGCTTTATTGGCATATGGGAAGAGAAATCTGTATTTGACTCAGAGGCAAAAGAGAATATTGGATCAGGGTAGGGCAAGGGGGTGGGGGCAGGTTGGGTGGACTTGCGCTAAGTGTAATATTAAGTCTCTTGTAGGTACAAATTGGCCCAATGCATTAAGTGGGCTTTATGAGCCCATCCATACACGTTTGCCTGCTGGGCGGAAAACGCTATCAGGTGGAGCACCACTGCCCCATACTGGGGCAGAAGGTGGTGGATCCGCAGACATAAATGTTAAACAGATGTGATGTAGGTTGCAATGGAAAAGTAACGGTTACTTTCTAAACAAAATCGCTTAAAAGTGATGTCTGAAATCCTTGATGTATCAGCAATAATAGCTGATCATTTAAAGGAAAAATTGAATATTGTGAACGCCAAAAGGGATTACCATCTGCTCAATTGCTTCCACATTCTGGATTTGGGCCTTTAGTCCCTCAGCGTTAAAATGAGTCCCAAATATCCCAATTCCTCCTTATAAGAGTGGCATTTTCTCAGCTTAATCTTGAGATTTGTGGAAGCCAGTCACTGGAACGCTTCTTTAAGGTGGCAAAAATGATCCGTGTACTTTCAGAAAAACACATTAATATCGTCAAGATAGACAAAGAAACAAGACAACTTCATATGTGACAAAATTGTGTTCATTGCCTTCTGGAACGTTGTGGGGGCGTTGCACAAGCCTTGAGGCATCCCTGTCAGCTTGTAAAACCCCTTTTCCATTATAATGGCTCACTTCACTTGATCCTCCAGAGGCATATCTATCTTCCAATAAGCGGAGATCAAATCCATGGGAGAGAAAAACTTGGCTCCTTTTGATTGGTCTAGCATATTAATGATTATAGCAAGAGATATGAAACCTTTTTCATGATTTTGTTCAACTGATGGTGTTATATTTTTATCTGACGGTGCAAGCTAAAGTGACTTATCAATGGATTTGAGTATATAACTTGTTTTTCTAATAATACTCCTGCTTGTAATTGGGAAGTAGATTCTCCAATAATCCTTGATAATAGCCAAGTAACTCCGGTACAGTCACAGTTCTCAAGTCTACTGGCAACAACAAATACAAGACCTTCTGTCTTCATAAAAAATAGAAAATTTTCCCTAATAATTGGGACTACTTCTCTGGAAGGTATAATTGAGTTCTTCTCTTTGGGAAGTATAAGCACACACAACTATCTAATATAGATGTAAAGGCAGCGATAAGAATAAAAGACAGATGACATATGGACTACAATAATTAATAAAATATAATATGATGATTTTAAATGATGATGATAAAGTTTTTTTAATTGGCCAGGCGCTAGTATTATATACCTCTTGGGAATCTCCTGGCCAAACTCATCAATTTGATTAGTTCATTCATAAATAGCTAATCCTCTGTTGGTCATGGCAGTAATCATGAAACATCCTCAAGTCAATCCAGCCCATGAATTGACTAAAAAATAATAATCATTTCAGATAATTAATGGCAATTTTACTCCTACAATTAGGTCAATTTTGAATGCAAAACTCAACATTAAAATCTTCCCAACTAAGGCTACATCATAACTTGATAAATAAAAATAAATGGGAATAAAAAGATATATGACTCAAAAACATGATGCACCCTAAATTGGGACTTTGGCAGGCCTTTCATAGCACTAAGTACGCCCATAATTGGGACATCTATATTAAAGTTCTTAATAAATCAATTTCATTAATTGAAACCAAAATTCCGCCTTATTTCATTAATATTAATGCACTAATTTAGGAGGTGCAATTTAGTTAATGCCTTGAGACCACTTTGCACCCAAGTGGCTCTTAATCAGCCATAGTAACATTATATCATAGCTATTATTAGCTATGACATTTGGGTTATCTAGATGCAATCAAGGCAGTTTTGAGGTGGATCTGATTTATCAGATTATGCAGAGAATCGGGAAGGATCAAAGGATCCATCAATGGGAGTAATCTATCAACATTGATGGGTTTCTCATAGGGTTTATTTTGAGTCAACCATCAAAATCTAATAGTTGGTAATGAATCTTAACTTGATTTGATCCATCTTTTTTTGACTATCAGCATAGGAATTGCCCATGGGCTGGATGATGGTATAAGCTTTTGATGTTCTAAGAGCTTCTCACTTTCTTTGGCAACAACTGCCTCCGCTACCCTAGACCTCCAAATAGGTTCAGTATAATTGGTCCAGCCTCTCCTGTATCAACTCAATGCAAAGCATCCTTCATGAACCCAAGATCATGTTCATCTTGCGCAAAATTAACTTGTATTTCTTGAACAAGGCCAGAACTTTGTCCTTCTGGCCCTCCGTCATTCCAGCTAACTGATCTCTTTCAATTAACTCATGAATATTCCTGTCAGTTTCCTCAGGTAGTCCTAATTGGTTTCATTATCCAAACTCATGGAAGAAAAGAATCTTAAATATCAGTTTAAGCTGGGAGAATTCAACTACCTGGTGCCATTTGCTTTAATTGGAGTATTTCAAAAATTGGCTAAAAGGATCTGAATTCCTTGTGAATGGAATTAAAATCCATGGGGCTACACAAGGCTCAATCCTTGATTACTGCCACAGAGCTTTGAATTTTGCATATAACTGCTCTGGGATCTCCAATGTCAGTCCAGTATCCACGATTTACTGCATCCCCAGCTGAATTATAACATCCTTCTTAGTTCATATCAGGATTCCAAGATTTTCTTTCATATTTTTGGGTAACTTCTGGACTTTATTTCCTGAACATATTGGATTGTGCTTTTGGCACAACTTTCTACTTTGATAGACACCAATTTATTCTCAAGCAACTACGTCACGTGGTACTCATCCCAAGAGCAGGTAAATTTAGAATCTTTGAGTTTATCAAAAGTCTAAGAACTTTTCCTCCCTAGCCAATCGTTTTTAATCATTTACCAATGTTGACAATTTTTCTCTATTTCACCTTGCAGAGTCCCATAAGGTTTAAACTTCCTTCTGAAGCAAAGCCTCTCATTCATGCACATCAAATAACTGATTGTAAAACTTATAATTCCCCTTTTTTATTTAAACATTTAGTCATCTAGCTTAATGACTTTAGCTTCAATGAGTCTAATTCAGTTGAGTTGATAATTCTAAAGTGTTTTTATTAATGATTTCTAAATTTGTGCAAAGTTTATTAATTTTAAAAATCATCCCCTCATTACATATTCAAATTATCTTTCCATATCTTTGACAGCATTCTAAATTTCACATTTCCCCTTGACAAAATTAAGCATGGCGGTGTGAGTTTTGTGTTTGTGGCAGCCATTGGCTCAGTAACAGCCTGGTATTGGATTAATTTTTATATTAGATTCTACCAATCAGCAGTGTTATCCACATCATGTTTCCACCAGTGATTGAACCCAAGCTGGTTAATATTTTTGACTATTCCTCTAAGTTCCATATTTAATTAGGCCACCAGATCCTCAAATTGTGAATTTGACTGCTGGACACACTGTGACATAGAGTCCAAGATGGCGCAGATCTGTTGAAAACTGGCGTCTAATTGTAATATCAACACCAGCTGCTGTATATTACTACTCTTAATGTACATGACCATATTGGCAACCACTGCCTGCTGTCAGACTTGGATCATTCTAATGTTTTGGGTAGTCAGATGCACATAATTGATAATATAAGCGACGATGCCATTAATAGTGCATAGATACCCTGAAAGAGTTTTTTATACATAAGGAGAAAATACATGAAATATCATCTTTCCTTTTCCTGATTCATCATGTGGTAAAATAAACCACAGCTCTGATCCAGTTTATTAGTGGGCAAAATTTGAAACCCTCTCATTAGGATCTCATTAATATTGGTTAAATTGTCTCAGATTTTCTCTGAAGGTAGTTTGTATATGGCCACGGCGTTTTCATTTTACTCCAACTGTTGATAGGTGAATATATTGGGGATCTACCAGCATACCCACCTATAGATGATATTTTCCTGGTGGGCGGCTGATAAGCTCTCCTCCTGTTTTCTTCTGTGTTCCAAATTAGTTGAATTATTTGGCGTTATTAGATTCATATAAACTTGACTTAAGCCCCTGTAGTGAGCACCAAGTGTAAAAACTGCGGGTTTTTACTGATGAACAGGTTTGCTCAACTACTGGCTCTGAAAAATGGACTTTTCTGTTTGTATTAAGACAACTAGCCTAATCATGTTTTAATTATTGAGTAAATATATCCCTACTCTGCCAGATAATTATTAGACAAGTGACTTCAGCCTCACTATGGCAGTTGACATTTAGAAAATAAGTAGCTTCTCTACAACTTCAGTTCTGAAGTAAAAAATATACAATTGATAACAATTGAGTATTCTCATTCTAAGGTACTCACAATTCTAAGGTATATCTCAGTCTATGTATTTATTATTATGTAATTAAGGAATATTTGTAGGTGATAGTAATGGAGGACTTGTGTTAAGGTAATTGGAATAACCACAATGATCTTGGCACACCTAGCTGACAAAAGGGGATATTGGTTTGATTTCAGGAAAGCCTCCAGCTGATTTTGACAATGAACATGATATTTAAATTGCCACTTGAATCGGCCAACATGTCAGCTACTAACCTGACGATTTACCATGAGTAATTGATTATTACAAGCTGACTTACTTATATCCTTATTGTTGGCAACAATCCCCAATGAAATAGTAATCATAACTATCATTGTACACAATCCTCTGTAAATTACAGTAGACCATTCAGTCATTTATTAAACCAAATAGATGAAATAATTAAATTATCATCTCAAAGCTTAATCAATAAGCTACATTTTTATAAATCAATAATTAGATAAATTAAAGCTTAAATAATCTCAAGGTTAATAATGTGGTCATATAAAATTCCTGCGGCATACTACTAGTCATAGGTTACACATACTTAATGACATAGTCTCCATTATTGTCAATGGTTTATAAATATTCCATGAGAGTAAATGTTTACATATGTGATAACAACAAAGTGTCATCTTTGCTCTTCATGATTAGTTGTATGGTGGAAAAGCTCACATCTCTGATCAAAATCATTTTTTTACTTGAGGTGGGTCAACCTTGGGACAAATATACCACACTGAGAATTTTTCTAGCCAGTAGAGGTTTCAAACTCAAAACCTGCACTTAGGGTGAAAGCAGTTTTACCTGCTCAGCTAAACACCCTTTAGATCAAAATTATTGATAAGTAAAATTTGGAATCTTCACATCGAATTTTACTCACTTTGGCCAAACTTTTGCTTTGCTCTGAGGGTGGCTCATATATAATAACTGTCCTCTCAATTACCCTGTTATTTGATGGATGAAAATACATAGAATCCACCAAATACAAGCCTCTAAGTGGATAATGTTGCCCTGGCTGGCGGCCCAAGATCTTTCCTCCTGATTATTTGTGTGTTCCATATCAATGTAGTAAATTTGATGTTATGGATCTCAACAAAAACTTGACTACCATTTAGTGAGCACCAGATGTAAAAACCCCAGGGTTTCCACTGGTGCACAATTTCGCTTAGCTGGTAAAAATTTAGGTAAACATATACTTTGCTGATGTATGATGACAGCTAGCCAAATAAGGTCTTAAATTTAAATAACATCAGCCACACCATGGTAAATACTGATATATAAGTTATGTTGACCTCACTTGGGGTACATGACACTTAAAAAGATAAACAGATTATTGATAACTTTAACTGAGAGCAGTCAAACACAACAAGTTACAATCCTAAAAAAAGTTTATAAGATTTGGGATAATATTAGACAAGAGTATAAGAAGACATGTGAAATGTTAATCATGATGATCATAATTTTCTTAGCATACCTAGAAGACAAAAACATGTATTGGTATGAATTCTGAAATGATCACAGCTGATTTTAGTAGCAAATAGTTTGATTAAATGCCAATTTAATCAGCTAACACATCAGAAATTACAATATGATAGATTCCTATGAGCAAGTGCCCATTTCATGAACCAACTTACAAATTACCAAGTTTTATCAACAATCCCTGATAAAAATATAAATTTAATTATCATCAGATTCACATCCTTTGTAAATTATAATCAATAATTCAATCTGTTACTATCACCAAACATCTGTTTGTAAATTTACAATCATATCAAAGCTTAAACTATAAGCTAATATAAATGAGAAAATTAGAATAAAATGAAACTTAATTGATATCAAGCTGAATAATGTGGTCATATAAAATCACTACAGAAATTAAAGTCAAGGCTTTATTTAAATTATGGCAAACCCTAACAATCTAAATTGAAACGTATGTAAAGTAGCCTTTATTATAGTGATACTTTGAACTTTTTATAATGTAAAGTAAATAATAGAAAATCTCTAGTATATTTAGTTAAGTATTTGGAAAAATTAGAATTCTAGCTAAGTTGCTCTACTATCCAGATGTGCAGTAGTGGGATTTATAGTAGGATTAAGGATTAAATAATGATGAGTCACCCTGGGTTTTTGAGGAATTGCAATGAATTAAACATTCACATGAAAATTGTTAAAATTGTTTGTTGACCAAACCATGTTAATAACTTACTTTACTATATATACAACTAAGGTAAAAATCGGTCTTTCTCTCATTAGCAACACTCAATTGCTATTAAACATTTTAATTTATCTTATCTCTACGCCAATAAATGAATACATAAGAAAGGTTTTAATTGTTTTAACAAGAACAAACTCCAGTACGCCTTCCCCCCTACCCCAAAACCTGAAGCCAATACAGCGCCTGCAGCTGCCAATCAGGCCCCTCCTTAGTCCAGTGCCACATGCTCTTCAAACAATCAGGAGACAGCTTGGATAATGGTTCAATCCCACATTATCTCTCAATCAACAGCCATAGCCCAAAAATTCATCAACCTTAATTTACAATATGACTTAATTATGTACTTCATTGGATGAAACCAATGAAATGGGCATGTAATTGAAGACTTGAATACCCAAATTGAAGAATTTATACATGTACAACACCCCATTCAGATCCCTTGGCAATCTTATGTCCTTAACCAAATGCCACTGTGTTCCGCTATGACCACCAGATCGCTGTTGCTGCAGCTAAAATCCCAGATAACACCAACATCTGTGAGGTAAACGACTCATCAGTAGCAATACTTTCCAAGGGTCTCCCCCATCCCATTATTGCTCTGTTATGGCCCCACAGGGAAGACGTAACATCCTAAACCTCTACAAACAAGCAAATGCCACCATCAAGAAAGTTGCTATCACTTTGTAGGCCAAGACAAATAACCTGTGCCACCACAGCTTTAATATCCTAGCTTCTTTCTATCCGCCTTCAAGTGGAAGACTGTTTTTCCAAATAACTAGGTGAAATTTTTGATGTAGGTAATTTTGATGACCAGCTGGCTATCAGCCAACTCACTCCCCATGTCGCTATCACCCCACACCACTGCTCTCGCCTTGGCCCGCACACTTGCCTTTGATATGGAATCTGATACAGAGGATAAGCCACCCAATCCCCTTCCCCTTCCACCATGGTGGGAAGAGCAACTCGTCGCTGCCCCACCTAGTTGGTTGTACTCTTGTGCAGTTGCGTTTCACCTGCTCTTTTTGGGAGGTTAATCATTCTGTTCAGGTAGGTCTGTTTGTTAATTTTTTTGCTCTTAGAGCTTTGGTGATGTCCGTCCCCTGGTTGGCTTACCTCAGTTAAATAAAAACCTCCAGTACGCCTCTATGGCTAAAGGTTGGCCGCCCATTGGCCGCGCTAATCCCATGGTAACAAGTGTACCCTCCAAGAATCACCAGTGACTAATGGCATAATGATAGACAACACAAAGACCAACCAACGGGCTTGTACCTACGTTTCATGCAGAATAATATATTTTATCTAAAGATCATTTTTACCTGGTCATATTAAAGTTACACCATGGCATCCGCGTTTATTGAGGGTTATAAGACCCCATTTTTAATGGGAAAGTGTCATAGCAGAATGAGAATTTATTCCCTGCTACTACCTTAATAAAAGGGATCTTTGATTACAATTATTTTGATTGAGGTTTTCCCACCGCAGAGGCGACTGATGGAGCTGCCTAAGTTAAAATAAGTTAAATTCCGCGGAGTGTCACACATAGTGCATGTAGAATGCACCCTATGGAACAAAATATAGTTCAATCTTTATTGGTTTAATGATCTTCTGTGTACCCTCCACGTGATTTTATTAAACATGACCTAGAAAGGGCTTAGAAGAGTATGGTGTTCTCAAGTAGTTTGAATTACAAAGCTCCTACTTAATGCCAAAGCTCAGTAGTGGCAAAGCTATTGATTTTATTGACCCCCACCAGCAGTTTAGGATTACTTGTTTAAAAATATGGGTTGAGGTCTTCAACTTACATGGTGATATCCCCTTTATTCTTCTTACCTCTCCTCCCTAAATGAGCAGCCTCATTTTCAATGAGTGCAAAGCGCTGAGCCACTAAGAGCATGCCTGCCTATTCCAATGGAAGGAACTTGTGGATCCTGATGAGGAAACACCCATGGATGATCAGATCTTAATTATGTTTAAGTAGCTGATGCCTCCACGCCACTTACTTAGAGCGAGGACGGTTTTAAAATTCAAGACTCATATTTCCAATAAGCAACTGTAAACGCATCAAAAGGCGCTTAAAAAGGCTCCCATGAAGGCAGCGCAGAAGCTAATTTCCCCTGAAACACACACTGATTGCAGAGACACTGTCAAACTGCACTTCCCTGCATTCAGTAACGTCAGTAAGTGCCCAGGTGGAAGATCGCCATGAGCAATACTCAAATACTTTTGATCCTAATCCACTTAGTATATCATAAAATTACTATGATAATGAAGATATTGGCCAATCTTATTCACATGGTCAACCTTTCAGAAAAGTAGACCGTTTGAAAGATTACACTGAGTTTGATTCTAAAAATCCTACAAGAAAAATTTAATGTCACATTTAACTAAAGGCCTTTGCACATAACATCATCCTTACACCCAAAAGAAAGATGGTCCTATGGGCGCGGCTGGGTCTATTACCCAGCTCACCACTCATAGAGTAGCTTGGGTATCCATATGAAAATAGGAAGCTCAACATCGCAGGTTTTATATTTTCGTAGTCCTGGTTTAAAATACTGTATTCCTTTTGCAACCCTTCCTCTGACATATTCAGGATCCAAGAAACTCATTTTTGGCAGGAGAGGAAGAGAAGTGGTAAAAAACTCTTCTATTTATGAACTCCACTTGGTCTTATTACTGTGAGTTCAATATTCCCCTACCAAATGGCTTAATGTGGTTGAAACTTCTGTATAAAAATGATTGGTCACTAATTGTAACATTCTTATGAAATAATGAGGAGTTCACTCTCCTTAACTTTTAGCACCCAATAACTCAACTGCCCTCATTGAATTTCTTTTGAGATAACCAAACTTGATTTCACATATACCACCTTTCTTCTGTAAGAGTTCAATTGTTGATCAAATGCTGCAACTGATCGCTGGCCACTAACTTCTCAATACCCACCAGGCATAACGCATTTTTAGCGCTCAAAGCACAAAGAGTATTATATGTTCCCCTCCCCAAAGATTCTTTTGTGGTAATTCAATTTACATAGCCAAATATACAGCAGGGTGCATTGCTGACAATGACCTACATTAGCTACAATCTACTCCTCTTACATTATATGCTAAGAATATCCCGGCTAGATACTACAGTGATGAGTTTTTCAGACCAGCATTTAGTAACGATTACCATGGCTGCACTTGACCATTCACTAACTTAACCACGCTGTAATATGGTAAATTTTTCTACAATATTCAGCAAGTTGTTTCTTAATGGATGTCCCAAAAAAGCATCTTTACTTTAAAAGGTGTGATAATTTAGTGAAGATCCCTTAATATGGTGTATGATTAACAACACATCACAGCTGCTTCAAAGTGGATGACATGCAATGGCACCAAGCATCTACAGTGACACTTACCCAGCCTCCATCATTTTCTTGCAAATCTGTAAAGAAGCGCTCCTCACAGGTGATAAAGCCCAGCATGGACTCGCAAATGAGTTAATACAACTATTAGTTTGAAAGAGCTAGATATTGCACACCAAAACTGTTTAAGCATTTGGGCTGGTGCCTCAAAGAACATCAAAGGGGGAAGTTAAAAAGGTATTTTATTAGGCTTTAATGCATGAAAAAAGGTACCTTTTGTACCCTAAGTTTATTTTATAACAGGAGCAAAAACTTCTACTACAGTGAGGTATCTGAAACGGTCAACAATATTAAACTTACATTTATAAGCGGATAACTATGACTGAGAGGGCAAATGACGTTTACTAATCAAAAATTGAAATTCATTTTACACTTAACTTATATACTCTAGTCATTATTTTAATAAGGAACTTTGTGATTATGTATTTAGGGCGCCTCACTGCATCAGCCCTGGCTTAATTGGCATTCCTTATGAGTTCTATAAGACACACTTTAATTTAATCGCGCCACTACTCAAAGCCTCCAGCAATAAGTGGCTTTTTGAGACTTGGCTGCTGCCTGTTGGGTCAGAAGCCTTTGTAGTCACCTTATTTAAATAGAGTGATCTCAACAATGTGGATAACTGATGACCAATCTCCCTTATCAATGCTGTCTATATTATAATGACCAAAATACTCCAAAAGCATCTAGGTATGACTGCCTAAAATAGCCATATCACACAATTGTTATAGGGGGGTATCTCAACTGCTTTATTCGGGACAACATCCATATTGTTGCCATTGAGGGTCAGTTCAAGTCATATGTTGCAATGATCTTAATGGCCAAAATAAATCATATGATCGCGTTCATTGGAAGTATCTTAGGAAACTCTAGAAACTTTTTGCCTTCCACTATGTTTTATTAACTGAGTTATGCTCTCAACTATTCAGCTACCATAGCCATTCATGGCACAGGATTTGTTACTAAACTCATTCTCACTTAGTTGTTTAAAACAGAGACCCACTTAGTTCTTTGTTGTACAACTCGAGGCTGGACACAGTTCTGCGCGTCATAGATCAACCCCTCAAAGGTATTGCCTCATTAGGACATAACCCTCTCAAATTATTGACATTCGCATATGATTTTTAGTAAATTTTTTCCAACCCATATGACGCTCACTGCCTTGAGAATATCATCAATCAGTATGAGCAAGTAAGCAACGCCAAGATCAATCGCCACAAGATCAAAGTTATACTCCTTGGCAAGAACCATTTTCAGTGGCTCAATGAGACTTCTCGCTGACCTTCATCCAGAAAATAAATCATTCCATTCCATTAACTTCTTCTAACCAAACCGTTCGCCACTTAGGTGTATGGCTTGACTCTAAAGCTACGTGTCTATGGTTATGGAAAAGGATCACCTAAAAGTATCTAAAGCTGCGTAGCCAGCCATAATGGCGTTGAACAGGGCTGGTGGGAAAAGTTGTAATATCAAATACTCCGATTCTTTCAAAAGTATGGCACACCAATCATGCCATACCATTTTCTATCACCTTTTTCAACTCACTAAGGGTTATATTACAATCCTGGTTCTGGATGGTCAAAGGGCTGTCATGATGGCGGCAGATAAAGTTTAGACTGGTTTGCCAGTCTGGATGCCCAAACACAGAAGGCAAGCCCAAATGTCAGAGGCAATGCTACCTGAACGACGTTAGATTGTGTAGTGAGGAAATTCACCAGCAATAGCCAAAAGATCATAATTGTGAGAAACAACCCTGCAACGAATCAGGCTGTTGTGGCCCCAGGGCATGTGGTTTTAGGTGCTGGAAAAAGTGAAATTGGAATGGGAGGTTTAATTTTTATCATAGGGAAAGAAATCAAATTTTGGAGTACAGAATTTTATTGTTTTTTAAAATTAGAAAAGTCAAAAGTCAATTTTCTCAGTGTGTTATGACTGCTTAAATAAATTATTGAATTGGGGAATAGCTTAGCAAAACTTGGGATCAGGGCCCTCAGAGATTTGCTTAACCTGGCAAACTTTGAGTGAGGGGAAATAAATTAATTTGAACAGCTTCAAAATTGTCAGCGGCAGGCTAAGTCACTGTCAGTTCATTCATGTATGTCCGAATTTCCAATTTTCTTTAGCTTTGACAGCCAGAGCGACGGCTTCTTGCCCAACGGGCAATGGGAACCTCCCAAGGCCACCCCATATAAGGGCGGTCCCATGAGGTTGGGAATGGGTTCATGATGCCCAATCCACCCACACCCAGTCACTCTGGCATCCATTAGACCAGCTGAGAACAGTTGGATGGGGGTTTTGATACTTCCAGGCAGAGTTTGAAAACTGGCGTCAGCATTTCCCAATGGCCTGATGACATTGGCAAGTTCCTCCAACGATTTGACATTAAGAGTCTTCTTCATAGTTTGTACATGCTTGTCAGGCTTTGTTCCCAATATGTATGGGGAGGTTTTGATCCTGCAACAACATTTTTCAATAACCCAATGACATTGGCGAGTTTTGCCAAAAATTTGATATTAGAGGATTTGGTTACCAAAAATGCACAACTTGTGGGATTTGTTGCTGAGATTTTGCAATTGTCAACTATTTATGTCAAAGATTTGTCGCTGTTATTTTACTCAGCCCTTTGCCCCAAGTGGGTGCCAAACTATTGCCAACTTGGTACAGATTCCCTTAATTTGTCCCATTAATTCTTCAAATGTAAGAACTGGGATTGGGGGCGGAATCCTCAAAGGGTATGCCATCACCTACCAATCATCTACCACATGAGCGATATCACCTTGGGTGACAAGGGGGCCGCCAGCATTCTTGGCCCCTTCTTGGATGGGAAAGGAAACACCCCCCAATCCAAAGGGAGAGGTCGCTCCACAAGACTTACTCATTCAACACTAGTTCATGATATATAAAGAAGATCCAACCAATGGCTGCAGGTGCATTATTACTGGGATGAGATGATTAAGATGATCCAAAATATCATCAAATCTTGCTTCACTTTCTCTAACCATAAACCTCTTAATCCAATATATCAACACCAGGTCGTGGGTCCTACTGCCCAATCACTACTGGTAGTATTGATGTTTTTGGTTCCACCTATAGCAATGTATGGTTATAGTTAAATTATTCTAGCGGTTGATCTATTTACAAAATGTGTTGAGGTCATCTCTGTTGTCTCATTCACCTCTAAATTGACTGCATTTTTTCTATAAAAAAGTCTTCACTTGTCATGGAAATCCAACAGTTCTATTATTTGACAATGGTATCAACTTCATCTCTCAAGTGATCTATAATTTAAAATCTCTAATGGGCACCTATCACTCTTTCACGGCCCCTTACTATCCCGCTACCAATGGTGCTGTTGAACAAGCAAAAAAGAACATTAATCGCCATCCTCTACAAGATGGCTCAATCTGACCCTTCACGGTGGAATGAATACCTTCTATTGGCTTTATTAGTTTACCACGTTAGCTACCATCACTTTATCCAGATATCACTTTTCAAACTATTTATGGTTAAGAGCCAATTCTACCCTCCAGTGTACAGCCCATATTGGAAACCTCCTTACTAAAAAACTGAATTAGTAATTTGAAGGCTGGCAGATATCTTGTTCTGATTACAAGCTTTGGCTGCTAAGTCGATAGGGGTTATAAGCAAATGAGAATCTTATTGAAAAATTCCTAAAACTGGTTTTACCTGAGTACCAGCTAGGAGACCTTGTCCTATTCTAACATGACCTGACTGGAGGCTGAGACTATAAACATGATACGCTATGGTCAGGCCTTTATCAAGTGATCTATCATTAAGGGTGGAATATTCAATTGCCTCTGTCAAATTGGGCGATGATGTGATCTAGTTCATTTCAGATTCCTCTGAAGTTATGTCTCCCCTCAGAAAGATCTTGAGGGAGACATTGTTGAAAGTGATGGGACTTATGCTGATATGGGTGAGATTTTAATGCGAAATAATTTGCAACATGACCAATGGAGCCCAATGTTTCAAGAGACATCTAAAAATTAATAAGGACAATGAACTCCTAAATGAGCAATTGAAATCCCAAACCCTTGCCAAATCCGCCGATTCTTCTGACAAAGATCTTACCATCTAAAGACCTCATGATTTCACTGCCTCAATCAAAAGACTATGTGAGCCAGAAACCTTTGCATTCCACCACAACAATCAGGAATTCTCCTTACATAACTCAATCCTGATCTTCTACCATTGTCTACCTATCTGATCCTTAACTTTCATGAAACCTTTAAATATTTCCAACTTATAATCAATAAAGATACCTTCAGTTTTTCGTAGTTTTACAAAGAAAGATTTTGTCTGTTTTAGGGTAGAGATTTTGTCTATTTTGCGTGAACAGAGTTGCTTGATGACGCCAGTTCCATTGAGAGATTGCCTTAAGAAAACGGTGACTCATGAGAAATTCCTCTGGAGATATCTATGACTAATAATAAGGTAGCCTTTGAAGGACCTGACATTTGAATTAAACAACAGATCCCAAAAAGGTGTGGTAGGGCATGATGCATTAGGTGAGAGGCTAGATGATACATCACTTTAATGGGTGCGTTAGCATTTTCCAGACCTGATACTCTTGCAAAGTTGACTCTTGCTACTGAGGCCAATGTAGAACCTTTGGTGTAGTAAAAGTTACCTAAATAGCCATTCACTAAAAAGATAAGTGGTTTATTGGTAGTAGTTAATGAGACCCATGCTAACTGAGGAACTTGGGCCAAAGAGCTTGTCAATCTTGATGGGTGCTCATTAACCATCCCAAATCCATGATTTTATTATAGTCTTAGTGAGTTAAAAGGCAGTATATAATGGTATGGCATGAGCGGTGTATCATACTTTAATAATTAATGTGTCACTTTTTGAACTTTCTCAGTAAGCCCTGTTGAGCGTCCATGAAGTCTGGATTCAAGGCCTGAGATACTAGATAGGATATTACTCTCTTTAACCGTAGATGCGTATCATCTAGAGTTAGCCATACACCTAATTAGCCATATGTTGGGTAGAGGGGGTTTCCTGTAATGGGATGATTGACCTCCTGGTTGAAGGTTGTGAGAAGTCACATTTGGCCTTCTGAAGATGGTTCTTGCAAAGCTTATAATCTTGGTCTTGTGGTGATTGATCTTTGTGTTGCTTACTTGCTCATACTGTCTGATGATAATCTCTAGGGAGCAAGCGTCTGATGAGTTGGAAATACCACCACGCAATCATCCATGGATACCAATACTTTCAGATTTTTCACTCTGAGAGAAAAAGCCTTACAGGCTCTGATATATGACGCGCATAACTGGATCCATCCCCATGTTGTACAACAAAAGGCTTAGTGGATCGCCATGTTTTAAACGGCACTGAGGGAGAATAAGGCTTGTAACAAACCCTGGATTATGAATGAATATGGGAGCTGAATCAGTTGATAGCATAACTCAGTTAATAAAACGAGGTGGAAGGCAGAATTTTTATATAGGTTCTCAAGATTTTTCTAATGCACGCGATCATATTCTTTTTGTTAGCCCAAAAAGATTAGTGCATCATCTGATTTTACTGGCACGCGTTGGCAACAGTTGGATGTTGTCAATATTCTGCGGTTGGGGACAAATCCATATTGATTACTTAATATGGCTGTCTGAGCGATCTTACCTAGACGCTTCAATAGTATCTTGGTCATTATTTTAGAATCCGCGTTAGTAAGGGATATTGGGCGCCAGTTACCCAATTAATTAGGATCAAATTTTTTTATAAAGTTACCAAAAAAAACTTCTGATCCTCCAGAAAGCAGGCGAGTCTCTAGAAGGCACTTACTGGTGAACACTGAGTAGTGGTGCGATTAAATTAAATTGTGTTTAATAGAACTTATAAGGGATGTCATTGGAATAAGGTTTTCTGGTGGGCGCCCTGCATACAGCATCCTATAGTTCCTCAATAGAGTAGATACTAACCATATTAATTAAGTTAAGAGGAGAATGGTTTTTATTTTATAAAAATTATTGTATGTCCTCTAATTTACAGTCATCCACTTGATATAGTTTCATATAATACTGTGAAACATTTCAGATAATTCACTGATAAAGAAAACACTCTCACCTTTTTTAGAATGAACTTTAGTACAAGAAGTACATTGTTTTCATGCAGTAAAGTGTCGCATAAAGTACCTTATTGACATATCCTTTGGTGATCTGAAAACACCAGCCAAAATGCTTGGCCAGTGCTAATGTGAAATTTGGCTCTTACAGGCGAATAGTTGTTGCAACCCACTCATGAGTCAATGCTTGGCTGAATCCCCTGCGAGGGGCTTTTCCTTCCAGATGGACGAGAGAGAGTTGGAAACTGGTATCTTCCAGCTTAGACGTGTGGTGCCAGCAAGTGGCAATCCATTTTGCAGTAGCTGTGGTGTGTTGTTTCAAAAGTCCCATGTTACTAAGGGATTTTTGCAAAATGAGCAAACAATTGTGATAAAGATGATTGTTGGAAAATTTAATTTTGAAAATACAGGGGAGGGTACCTCAGTGGTAGAGTATGTACTCACTACCACTGCCTCCCAAAGTTTGATCCCAGTAGATGAACTTTGTGTAGGGGAAAACTATGACTGTGTTGGTGTTGTGCACCAATGCCCTGAACCAAGATAGCAGATAGCTTGGCGGTCCATGGAGTTCCTGGCCTATCAGAATGCCGTGCATAAGGTTTTCCAGGTTTTATCCTCCTATCCCATTATTTCAAATCCCCTTAATCAGTGCAGTATCACCCCCAGATCAGCCCACCTCAAATAAAATTTAAATTTTAAACTTTGAAAATATTTTGCTAAATATTGTGTTATTTTACCTCATACCATCATAGTTAAATCTGTGTTTGGTCAAGTGAGGTCATGGTAATTGTTACTAAATGATGGTATTAAGATGCACTACAGTTGTATCAAACCTGAAGCTTCTAGGTTTTAAAGATAACGTTGAATAATGTAATTTATGCGGCTCATTGATCTAATGACTGGTGCATATGTGGCTGTGTCATGTGGTTACACCAGAGGAGTCACTGTGGAGGTGATATATAATCCTCTGTGTGCTTTGAGCACAAGATTCTGTATGGACTGGGGTATTGAGATGTTAGTGACCCTCTTAGTTTCAGCATTTAACCAACTGTTAAATCACCTAGAATAGAGCTGATATCTGGGAGATCAAATTGGATACTCTCTAAAGAAAGTCAATGCAGTCAGGTAAGTTATTGGGGGCATATATGTTATGGAGAGTAAACTTAATAGCTAGTCAATAAGATTGTGACAGCAAGTTCCCAATCATATTAAAATAAGAATTTTGCTACACTACGCCCTTTGGTAAGGTGAATGATGAACCAATAGTTTCAGGTTTTACCAAGGAAAGTCCAATATAAATCTTTGTGGGTGCCTAAAGAAGTAGTAACAGAAGTTGCGAGTTGTCTTTAAATGGCTTGGCTGATTTTTAATGGCTGGAGAGTGTCGATGGCATAGTACTTTTGTACCTTAAGGGTTCAGTTTATATAAACTACTGGGATGCAATACTAATTATTGGAACTATGCAAAGAGGTAAAATTTAATCATAAATTATCTAGTGAAGATATACATTTATCTTTATTTGTTAAAGGATTTCATTGTTTATAGGTCAGCAAAGTGTCCTATGTAAGATAGGGCGCTTGAGTCCCATCCGTTTAGGATCTTCAGTTATGATCCAGTACAGAGGTTGAGCTGCAGCTGCTTCCATTGATCAGCTTCAGTATTGTTGTCCTTCCATTGTGTGAGCTCTCCCAGAGGGCAGTCTCTGGCATTGAATGGAGTTAATCTGGTGCTATCTTACCAAATCTCCTTCATAAAATCTTAACCACTCAAGAGAAGAGGCTCTCTAGTGACAATCCATTTGATTCCAGAAGGCTTGATCCAAAGGAGGACGAACAAATCATTTATTGACCTGATCCTGAGATAATCAAGACTGTTCTTTAGTACAAATGCTGACATCATCCCCTAAAGATCCTGGCGGAGGGGGACATAAGGGCGTAGGAACCTATCATTTACACGGTTAATAAGTGTGCCTTGAATGGTATCTGCAAAGTTTTATTCAGAGCCAGCCAGATACAGTATCAATAGGGTCCCGACCAGGAGGTGCAACTTATTGGGACGCTCACCAGGACGATGATGGTAAATAGCACAAGGTCTCCAATATTAAACAAGGGTGAGCCGGATGTTTGTCATTAGATTGCATAGTCTCCCTAGTGTTGGTTGAAACTATTCATTGGGTGGTGAGCGCTTGTAGCCTGATTGTCTCATCATCTAGTGCCCTCATCATTAACTCATCAGTATTGGGAGAGGTGGAGTCCAATAAAGGCTGAATGCTACTGGGCAGTCAAAGTTCCCTATTGTAGAGGGCCTGAAATGGGCATACTTTAATACTCAGGTTTAGCTAATCTGATAGGCTAATAAGGCGGATGGCAGGTAATGATTCCATTGTATGGGGTCTATGTCAGCCGTCTTGCGGAGAATAGAAACTAGGGTACCATTTGCATGCTCCACTGCACCATTAGTAGAAGGGACATATGTGCAATGAAGTTTTGATTAGTAATAAATAGCATGGTCTGCTCTTAACAACGTGGGAGGTAAAATTCAAGCCTTTGTCTGAGAGCAGAACTCTGGGGAACCCATGCTGGGTGAAAACAGAGTTTAAACAGAAATAAGCCAGGCCTCCACCGCTTCTGCTTCTCCTCCTTCTGGCATTGCCCTGACTGCTGCCACACCCAAAATTTTTGAGTGGGTCTCAATTCTCCTGCCCCCAACCTCTGCAAATTTTGGCGCTGTTTCCAAAGTATCAGGCAATCAAAAAAATTATAAATTCATTCGATTTATGGCAACCTGAGCTGATGGCTGAGTCAGTTTCAGCTGAGCTGCCATGATCAACAGTTTGCATCCAGTTAGGTGCTGCCACCGCCTCAATTCCTGTGGCTGGCCCCATGCTGGCCAATTTAAATCCTTTCAAGTTCCCTGATTGGATTGATGATACTGATCTGCCATCTATAGTGAAGCTTTTGTCAGACATTCTCCTTCTTGACTTTTGAAAAAGAATGTTGTAGTAAGAATGCCCCCAAATCCACTACTATGATCAGCCAATTACATGTCCAATCTTCAAACAATATTATGGTTAATGAGGATATGAGTACCAACGGCAAAAAGACCTTGGAGGATTTTCAGTGAAATCCTACCCATTGGGAAAATATGTTTTATAATCAAAATTGGCTTAATAAGGTAAGAACTAATAGTAGGATTGCTCCGACTCCTTGGCCAAATTTGAGGTGTCCATTACCACATGGGTCTGTTCTCTCCTGAGGTGAGAAGATTTTACCCACTGGTGATTGGGTACAATTTATCAAATCATTACCACACAGGTTGTTTTTGCCACAAAATATTTACCCTCGCTCTGATAGGCTAAAAACCTATATTTCCTAATTTGGACAACTCAGCTTTTTAATACTATAGCCTCAAATTCCCATAGCCCCGAGATTCAAACTAGTTTAAATATGGAATACTAGTATCAGATAGGGGATCTTTTTGGCTTGCCCCGCATAAACAATAAAAAAGATAAAAAAATTTAAAAAAGCGTTTATTATTACTTTTAATTTAAAAGTAAGTTTCAAATATTTTAAGAATAATTTGTGGCATCTATCAGCAGATCCCACAAACTGGTGCTCACTACAGGGGATCACCATATATACTTTGATAAAGTATTAAAGAAATGGAGAGTGTCACCCGTTGGGTGCAAAATGGGGAAGGGGCTGAAGATGATGATTGAATGGACAGCCCTACCGCTTTGATGTTTGGAGAAGAATGATTTGAGCGCATATTAATACTTGAGTCTCACCGCATCACCTGGCCAGCCACTGAAGCCGTGAGAGACCTTACTCATGGCATCCTTAACCCTGGCGACATTGCATCCCACAAATGAGTGTCATTGGTAAAGGAACGCCACTTGTTTCTCTATGAGACTAGTATCCTCCCAGAGACCTATAGCCAGCTTACAAATTTGACCACCTACATACACAAGTTTGCTCACCCCACCTTGGTCCACATGATGCATCTCTTAGCTGGACATCACGAAGAGCTACATCGACACCTAGATACCCATGCAGCTCTGAATTTAGCCTATGATAAGTTGTACCAACTGACCTCCAAACATCTTGGAGCAATCAGATCTGGTGTGGAAGCTAATTGCAACTTCATCATTCAGCTGCATGATCAACTTAATACATGGACACTGGGATTTTAAAGTATGTCAAGGAGGCCATGAAGATCTTTAGGGATGAATTGAACGCTTCCACCGCTAGCACCTGCTCATTATTGGAGGAGTTTGCTAATGAACTTGAAAAGCACAATGAGCAAATGCACTGGAACCTTTTAGCCCCCGACTCCATCCCTCAAGAGGAATATGAACAGCGTGTGGCTGTGGTGGAGCGACAGTTAACTCAAGCCTTTTCACATGTTTTTGAGCTCAAACGCCGTCTGTTGCTTGAACCATCTAGCACCACCTCCACCCTTGCGGCCAAGGTTGTTCAGCTAGAAAAGGAGCTAGCTCTCAAAGCTTCATTTGAAAATACCAAATATTTGGCGCGTCGCCTGAATGAATGTGAAACTGAAGCGAAAGTGATAAAAGCTTTGCTGGAAAGCCCTGTGTTGTTGAAGGAAGTATTTAGTCAATTAATGCAGGTTGAGCGGAAGTATGAGCAGATCAAGGATGGAGTACAAGGTCCAAGCTCACACCCTCGTGATGATGAAGGATGTAAACAAATGAGAGAAGAGTTGAAGAAACGTGTGGAAGCCGTGGAAACTGCTCAATTAAACCTAAGCTCACTGGTGTCACAACTCCTCTTCCAAGTCAATGCAATGAAGAGCCAAGTGGAAGATCTTGAAACTCACAAATTAGGGATTGAAGCTTGACTGAGACCATGTGAATCTGGGCCCCAAGAAGCCCTCTCCAAAATGAAAACCTGGCTCAAATCCATGCAAGACCTGTTTGATCGCCTTTCATGCACCTTTGACCAGTTAAACTATTGCTCTGAAACCCCAGAAACAAAAACTCCAGCTATTCATATCCTTACTGGGGTGACTTTAGTTCATTCAAACTGACGTTAAAAGACAAGTTTATCCCTGGCAAGGGCAGCATTGCTTCGTTTTTATACGTTTATGAAGCAGCTATGGAAGGGGCAACTGATCGTCAGAAGGCCAAACATATCCTTTCCTGTTTGGGTCGCATGGCACAGGAGGTGATGGTCCCACATATGGATGCTCTTAGTACCCGGTCCAAGGTTAAAGAGGCCCTCATAAACACGTTCAGCTCAAAACAGGATTTAAGCATGAAAAAGCAAGCCTTCATGCATATGAGTATTTGAAAAGGGGAGTCAGTGGTCGCTTTTGCAGAACAATTTTATATGGAAGCCCAGACATTGTTAACTTCAAAGATGTTGACTTTGGATGATGCTGTAGCCGCCATTTTGACTGGAGTTGCATCTCACCCTCCTCTAGCAATGCACATCACCTCAGTTAAACGCTATTTCCGTACCATTCAAGATATCAAGGAGGCATTAATAGATGTCGCTGACTTCCATAAGCCTGAAGTTTCTCATGGAGCAGTATCCCATCCTCGCGTTTTAACCATTGAGGATCCAAAGCTTAAGCCTCAGGCCCTAGCTATTGAAGACAAGAAGGAGCCCCTTCAGATAATGGGCCCTGAGGAGCAGAAAACCAAAGCAAAACGTCCTGAACGCCCTCGGTGCAAATACTGCTACAAGTTTGGACACAAGGAGGCTGTGTGCTGGAAAAAGAAAGCTGACGCAGAGGAACAGGAGCAGGGAAAAGTAATGTTGGCGTAGGGAAAGGCACACCTATTGCTGACAAATCTCATGTTCCTGATTCATTTAAACAACTTATGTCATTACCTCGCATTACCAATACCCCTGGGGATGATTCTGAGGGGGGTACCAATGAGGTTGGCTATTTCGTTGTAGGAGTACCTGCTGAAGTGGAAGTCCCCAATCGCTTGAACGCTGGAGGAGTAAATAAAGCCACCATACCTGAAGAGACGTATCTCCGTCAAGTTCTAGGGGAACTGGCTGTTATTGACACTACCAGTGACACGGATGAGGTCTTGTCTAACCTTATTCGCCCTCTCCAGCCTGGCCATACCCTGCAGTCCATCCTGGAAAATTACCCTGAGACCGCGCGCAAATTAACCTCCACTTTTCATCTTAAGGAGGTCTTAGCGCTATCGCCCACTTTTGGGGGGATACTTACAAAGGTTGAAGTGGTTATCCAAAAAGTTTGGGTGATGGCTATCCTAAATACAGGCTCCCCGGTGAACGTAATCTCCTCCAAGTTGATGAAAAAGATCAAACTTGCACCTGACTTGGAGTACAACCAAGACTTTGGAACCGCTGGTCCCAACAACACCCACGCACTTGGTGCTTACTCGTCCCTTCCCATTTGTATTGGGAAGCTTATTCTATCAGCCCCCGCAGTGGCTTTGGATAACAACGCCTATGATATGCTCATAGGTACTCAGTTTATGATTGAATATGAAGGTATTATCAATATGAAGCAGGGGTTCCTGTCATTGCTCAATTATGAAGTCCCCTTAGTTCTAGCCAATAAAGAACCCAGCAAGAAGGAATACCCTTGCATGGTTGAGTACCCACTTTCCACTTTACCTATACATTATACCACCTCTGGGAGAAATACAAAGAAATTGCCTGATTCAGTAGATGCTATTGAAGGTATTCCATTTTATGTGGCCGATGAGGTGGTGATTAAGCCTGGTGAACAATGGGTGGTAGACACAAAAATCACTCTCAAAATCCCTCGCCACTGCTTATTACACCTCTTAAGCATTGATGGAGTTAGCCCTTTTGAGCCTCGGGTATTGCCTGGCGTTTTAGACCCAGCCTATCAGAGGCCTATTACTCTACTGTTGGGAAACCTCACCAAAAAGAACATAATTGTAAGAAAGCATCAGGAGGTGGGCCGAGGGTTTTTACTCCCTGTGGAGGAAGTTGAACAAATCCACTCCATTGGCTCAATGGCAGATTTAGGCCTTCTTGCAGATAACCTGGTATGTAACTTACCGAATGTCCATATCTTGGATGAGCTGACCTTAGATGAGTTGAAGAAAGTGCATACTCTCCTGGATGAGTATAGTGATATATTCTCGAAGTTGGACAAGGATTATGGCCACATGAAGGGCTGGTGCCACTCCATCAATGTGGGTGATGCCCATCCCATTAGGTCAAAACCTTATCACAAGTCAAAGGTGGAGGAGCAACAAATGAGGATGGAACTCACGCAGTTATTAGATGTGGAGCTAAAAGTTCCTTCGCAAAGCCTTTTGGTCCTCCACCCTTTTGCTAATTAAAAAGAAAAACGGAGGTCATTGGATAGTTATGGACTATCGCAGGTTAAACAATCTTACAAAAAAGGATAGCTATCCTATCCCATGTATTGATGACGCCCTGGCCCAGCTTTCAGGCTCAAACTTTTTCTCCGCCATGGACTTGGCCAGTGGTTATTGGCAAATGGATCTATCTCCCCAAGACCAGGAGAAATGCGCTTTGATATGCAGTGAAGGTCTTTTCCAACTCACGTGATTACCTCAAGGGTTGTGCAACGCACCTGCCTCTTTCCAGCGTGTGATGGACCACATTTTGCAAGATCTTAAGTTAACCTGCGTCATCGTCTATCTTGATGACATTACCATATTTCAAAGTCCTTTAACGAACACCTTGATCATTTGAAGGAGGTATTCCAACGTTTATGACGCTCAAATATCAAGTTAAAACCTTCAAAGTGTACTTTTTTCCAAAAGAAATTAGACTTCCTTGGACATACCATTTATTGAGAGGGTATCCAACCCATACAAGATAAGGTTGAAGCGATTGCCAGAATGCCTCCCCCAAAAATCTACGGGATATATAGGTATTTCTAGGGATGATGGGGTATTAGCATCAGTTCATCCCTAAGTTTGCCCAACTCAGCGAGCCCCTTGTTCGTTTACTGAAAAAGAATATCCCTTTTCAATGGGGCACTGAACAGAAGGCTGCTTTTGAAACAATGAAGCTGCTGCTACAAAAACGGCCTATCCTAAGGCATCCCAATTATGGAAAACCATTTATTTTGTTTACAGACGCCTCAGACTACGCCGTTGGGGCCATCCTAGCCCAACTAGAAGAAAAAGGGGTAGATCATCCTGTCTCATATTTTAGTAAGATGCTATCAAAGGCGGAATGCAACTATAGTGTTACCAAGAAGAGGTGTCTTGCCATTCTACTAGCAGTAAAGCACTACCACCATTTCTTGTATGGGACCTCTTTCACTGTGATTATGGACCACGCATCTTTAAAATGGTTACAAAACATTAAGGACCCTACGGGGCGGTTAGCTCGCTGGGCTCTAAAGCTCCAGCATTATGACATGAAGATCAAACACCGCGCTGGAACCCGCCACATGAATGTTGATGAAAAACTCAGCTGCCCATCCTCCACCTAGATAACAGTGAATCGGAGTGGCTGTATGATCTTTTAATGACCCCAAATGATTGTGAAAATGAGGATGAGCCTGTACAGAGGATGTTGGCTTGGCACTCCCATAACACTAAAGTAGAAAACGAGAAGTTGTATAAACAAGTAGGGGTGAAGTGGTTGCCTTACCTATGGCCCTCAGAACATGTACCTGTTATCCTGGAAGCTCATTCAACTTTAGACCATGGAGGAGTAAAGAAAACCTACGAGTGGATTAAAGATTGGTATTTTTTGGAGGGAATTATGGAAGCCATAATTGAAGTCTTGGATGCTTGCCTTACGTGTAAGAAGCAGTCTCAGCTCAAGACTAGATATCAATATCAGCCGACTACCCTGCAACAGCCATTTCATACCATAAGCTTGGACGTAGTAGGGCCATTTCCTCAGACCACAGGTGGAAACAGATATATCTTGGTAGGTATTGACCACTTCACGAAGTGGGTTGAAGCTGTGGCGCTGCCAACCCAAACTGCTAAGGCCACTGCCACCTTTCTTCATCAAAATATTTTCACTTGACATGGGTGCCTCAAGTACTACTCTGCAACAATGGAAAAAACTTCACCTCCAGAGTAGTTAAAATCTTGGCTACCTCCATGGGAGCCCACCAACTATTCTCAGCTCCATATAACCCATCAACCAATGGTACGGTGGAGCGAGCAAATGGTACTTTGGTTTCTATCTTACAGAAAATAGCCTCATCTGATCCCCTTCATTGGGATCATAATATCCCTAGCGCTCTTATGGCTTATTGAATTAGCTATCACCAGATTTTGAAAATGTCCCCTTTCCGAGTTTTGTATGGCAGGGAACCAGGCATACCTGCTCTTCTAGCTAAGGATGTCTTCTCTAGAGGAGAGGAGCCTGAGAAAGCCATGCAAAGGTTAGCTAACCGCATCATTCAGCTTCAATAAGAAGCTATGACCAACCTAGCCAAAATGGTCACTAAAGAAGGCCAAGCTTCCAATGAGCTTTGGGCTCCCCTACCTTCATTTCAAGTTTCAGATATGGTTTTATATTACCACAATCGCATAACTCCTAGCAGTGGCAAGCTTGAATCAATCTGGGAGGGACCATTTACCATCATGTATAAGAGAGGAAATGAGTATTCTATAAAGTCTTTGGCTGCAGGAATTACCATAAACTGGGTACATGGCCGCTTCCTATAGCCCTACACTCCCCCAACATTATTGAGGGGGCAATGTCAGACATTCTCCTTCTCAACTTTCAAAAAAGGATGTTTGAGGTAAGAATTTCCAAATCCACTACTATGATTGGACAATTACATGTCTGATCTTCAAACAATATTATGGTTAATGAGGATATGAGTACCAATGGCAAAAAGACCTTGGCGGATTCTTGGTGGAACCCTACCCATTGGGAAAATATATTTTATAATCAAAATCGGCTTAATAAGGTAAGAACTGATAGTAGGATTGCTCTGACTCCTCGGCCAAATTTGAGGTGTCCATTACCACTTGGGTCTGTTCTCTCCTGAGGTAAGAAGCTTTTACCTGCTGATGATTGGGTACAATTTATTAAATCATTACCACACAGGTTGGTTTTGCCACAAAATATTTACCCTCACTCTGATAGGCTGAAAGTCTATATTTCCTAATTTGGATGACTCAGCTTTTTAATACTATAGCCTCAAATTCCCATGGCCCCAAGATTTGAACTAGTTTAAATATGGAATACTAGTATCAGATAGGGGATCTTTTTGGCTTGCCCCGCATAAACAATAAAAAAGATAAAAAACTTTAAAAAAGCGTTTATTATTACTTTTAATTTAAAAGTAAATTTCAAATATTTTAAGAATAATTTGTGGCATCTATCGGCAGATCCCACAGCTTTTTTCACTTTGGAGGAGTTTTCATAAATCCTCCTGATTCACATCCACACCGTTTTCGCCCCAAAAACGATTTTACTTTATATAAAAATATCAATAAAATGGCAGTTGATGCTTCAGCTGCCACTGCTATCACCCTTATCTGCCAGCAACTCTATGGGGCAATGGAGCCCCTTGCTGAAGGGATTCCCATTCCAAATTTCCTTCATGAGTTTGACATAGGTTCCAAGTATATAATTTAAGAGCGTATACTGGTGCAAGCTGCGCCTGCATTGATGCAGCGAAAACTTTGATGTATGATTAACCTATCCCCCAATCCACCAGCGCATTAAGTTGTTAATTTATGTGCCAGCTCTCATCACTTTTTCTGAGAATCAACTTGCTCAAATTCTTTGAGGTGATGGACACTGCAGGCCTCATTAGCAAAGAAAACCCACAACTCAACCTCTTTATGCAAATGCCGCTGATGCCCCAACCCCTATGCTGTCCACCAAGGTCCGCCAGCTAAAGAGGGCGCTGCACAAAAAGTTTCACCAAAGCTTCCTCACCAACTGATATGGCTTCCTAGGATGATACCTTAGGGGCTATATTAGGATTTCTATTAAGATAATCCCTTTGTTTGGCTTATTTGCAAATAAAGATGTTTGGTAACTCCCCTTTTGGGTGGGCACCACTAGAGCTAAAAAACAGAAATAAGCCAGTGGCTTTAGCAGTAGCGGCAAGAACTGAGATGGCCTCAACCCTCTTTGTGAGATGGTCAGTGGCTAGTATAATTTATCAATGACCATGGAGGCCCACAGTGAATGGCCCTACAACTTCCACACTTACAATGCTAAGTAGCGTAGAGGGGCAACAACTTCATGGAGATAACTTAGGTTTGGATGATCCTGGGTTCTTCACATCAATCAGAAATCAATTACCTCATGGATAATTTAAATCATTTGATCCTAGTGGCACTATTTTCTTAGTCATTCATAAGTTTTCTTGAAATTACATGTCCCACATGTGAGTGTCCTTTGAGGATATTTTTGGTTTGCGAGGAGGGTTATATGTAGGGCAGCCTTTTCTGTCAACTTGTTTGTATAATATGCCAACTTATATCTGAGATGTTGGGTCATCGTCCATAATGTCTTTACCATATCTGGGGTCTCGAATTCCCATCAGTCTGGCTGTCCATTCAAATTGTATAAACGGTCATCCTCAGGCAACAAACCTGTGAGGTTGGCATCCTGGATAATCCATCTGCGATTTGGTGAGTAATGCCCACCTAATGTATGATAATGAAGTCATATATTTAAAGCTGGAACCCCTACCTGTCTAATTGACTACTGGGATCGTTCATCTGTTAAAGCCACCTCAAGGAATTGTGATCAGTGATGATGATAAAATGGTTCCCATAAAGTATGGTTGAAAATGTTTGACCGCGAGTAATAAAACTAAACATTCATGCTCAGTGACACTGTATATCCGTTCAGCTTTTGTGAGAATCTTGCTGAAGTAGGCCGTAAGTTGATCTTCTTGATGTTCATCTAGTTGGGCCAGGATTGCTTCTATGGACATGTCACTGGAATTTGTAAATAAAACAAAGGGTTGGTCAAAGTCAGATATATCAACACGGACTGATAATTAGTGAAGTCCTAAGTAGATCAAAAGTCTGGTCCTGTTCCTATTTAATTTGAAGGGTACTTTTTTATGTAGTAAATACACCAAGGGTTTGGTCAGTTCAGCGAAATCATGGTATACATTGCCTAAAATAACCTAACATACCTAGAAATGCTTTTATATCCCTAAGACTTTGGGGAGTCATCATTTTCTTTATTGTGGCGACCTTATCTGGTAAGGGCTAAATTTCTTGGTTAGTGACCTTATTCCCTAAAAAGTCCATTTATGGTTAAAAAATGAGCACTTGGCGGGTTTGAACTTCAGAAACCTCCCAGTGCCCTCTAAAGCTTGGTGGAGGTGCTCTAGGTGGCTATTGAATGATTTAGAGAAAATAATACTATTGTCAAGGTATACTAGGACGCAACACATTTTCCAATCACCCAGGAGCCCATTTATAGATCGTTGGAAGGTAGCAGGGGCATTACATAGCCCCTGCAGCATGCAAGTTGGTTCAAACAGTCCCTCATTTGCAATAAGGGTACACTTGGCTCGATCCTTGGGAGCTAGCTTAATCTTTAAGTACCCACTGACAAGATCCATCATTGAGAATTATTGTGCCCCAGCTAGGAACTGAAGGGTTTCATTGATTTGAGGGAGTAAATAACTATCCTTTCATGTCACTGTGTTGAGCTTGAAATAATCCATCATGAAATGATGGCTCCCATCTTTTTTTAAAAGAAGCAGAAGTGTAGATGCCCAGGGACTTCTCGAGGTTACCAGCAACCCTGATGTTAACAAATCCTTGAGTTTGGTGTTGACTTGGGCCTCTTCTATCTTGCTCTTCCAGTAGGGGCTTAAGAGTATGAGTAAAGTATCCCCATCTCTATGCTGTGCAAAACCCCCTTCATTTTTTGCTGAAGTCATAAGTGGACATGAAAATTAGGTTAGAATATCCCACAAAAGCCCTTCAGCCTTTCTCCTTTGTTCTGGGGTATGGGTCTTCTCCTATGGAGGTGGTGACTAGAGCTAAAGTAGGAGGCTCTTCTAATCCAAAGTCATAATGGCTCCCAAACCCAAGTACATAGTTGATATCGTCAACTGGTAGTAAGCATAGATAGCTGATTAATATTTGGATCAATGATATGGGCTTTTAGATGTAGGTTAGCCAGCAATATAGATATAGAGCTAGCATATTCAGGTTCAAGGATATCTGAGTAAGGTAAGGCTATTTTTGCAGACAGATTTTTAGCCTCAAAGATTTCCAAAAATTTCAGGTAGTATATGCACATGAAACTGGATGTTTACAATATTCTTTGATCCTGAGGGGGATACCTTGGGCTCTGGCAAATATACAGTCATCCCTTCAGCCCTATCCACTACATGGGGGTAATTTCACGCGCAAATCTTGGACATGTCTTCAAAATTATTAACCCAATTTTGGTCTCTAACAGGCAGGTTTGAGACTCTATGCGCTCTTTGCCATCCTTGACTGTTTTAAACGCCAAGAGAATGCAGATACCAAGAAAGGATACAAACCTTACTGTATACTATATGATGGAATTGTATTTTTGCAGAAATAGGGTGCCCAGCAGTAGCTCATAGCTGGGGTTATCCAGAGCTATAGTTGAGGCTAATCAATTTGTCCCAAATTGGAGGGGGAGCGCGTAGTAGGCCCCTATAGATCAGGCGCACAGAGACCCAGTGGTGCCAGACCCAATGTAGCAGGCCAGATCGGGTACAAACTTAACATTTTTAATTAATTTGGATGAGATCACATTCATTGATGATCACCTTTCGATTATGATGAGTATGGGAAAATTATGAAACTTGACCACAACATGAGTAATTAGACTATCAAATTGGGACATTAGGGTGAGAAACATTGGCAACTCATTATAAGAATAAGCAGAATCAAGATTTTTTGGAAATGTTCAACTTGAGGTTTCAGGGTTTGTCAAAATCCAAGGATTGCTTACTTAGAAATTGATATCCTGCACATCTATTTGGGCTGAAGTTCTAATGGTTGATCCTCAATAGTGCCTGTAGTTTATGGGACTCTGGACCGTCTAAAAACTCACTAGGTATTTTAAATTCACCTCAACTCTTCCAGCTGATTTCAGGCGTAATTTTTCCTTTGTATTTGGGAACTTCTTCCGAGGCAGGTGGATATACAAACTGGGGATTCAGTCCTTCCAGTTTGTCAACACTTCTCCAAGGTTAGGATTCAGGATAAAAACCAGGAAAAGGATAAAATAAATACAACTTTTATTTAAGCTATTTATTATATAATGTTCATTAGGCCAGGTGCCAGTATTTATACCTCTAGGGCATCTCCTGTCCACATTCCAGCACAAAAATTCAACAGCTATTTTACCACCTCAGTTCGGCCTATGACTGAAACCTTTTCTTAGGTTCATTGGTGGCAAAATACTCTCAAAATTGGGAAGATTTCAGGTACAAAATTGAATTTTTAGCATGCAAAATTGTTCTAAGATCTTCTCAATTTCAGTTTCATCATACTGCTGACAAGAATATCTTCTGTGAAATTTTGGCCTCAATTGAAGTAAATGATGCACCCCTAATTGGGACGTCAGCAGGCCTCTTCCTCAATAGCACTAGGTAACCCCTTTTGGGTGGTCCACGCAATGCTATCATGCCAATTACATGGATTGACATACAAATTTCGCCCTAAGGTGGGAAACTGATTACGTTTTTTGTTTGTCTGAAGTCCATGGGATTTTAGACGTTAACTTTGGTTCATCCCCGAATAATTTTTATACTATTAAGTTGATTGTGATCCCAGTAATCAGGACCAATTGCTGAGATTTAATACATAGGAAATTGGACATAATATGTGAGTGCATTAGGGCCAAGTGCTCTGCTTAAATACTTGAACGAATTATCATTGAGATATTTGGCCCAAATTGTATAATTGCAATAGGGTTTGAGGTGAGAATATAGGTGTTAGCTCAAGCGTTGAAAGGGTAATAAGCCCAATCTGATGGTTGTCAAAGATTTATTTTTGAGTCAGCCACCAGAATATGACATTTCCCCCCTCTTGACTCAAACATAAGCCCTAATAGTCCCAATTAGCTTTATTGGTCTTTTCTCATTGGCCCAAACGCCCAATGAGAATGGAGTTAGTTTTTCTATTTGGTAACTTCAGCTGGACCAGCCAATGAGTCTGAAGAATGATGGCTCAAATGCCCATCGAGTCTGAAGTTGGATCTCCTTTCCAACCTCAAGTGTAAACTAAAATATTAATTAGAATAAACCTATTATAAGTATTTTTTGTTTTTTTTGGTTTTTTGGTTTTGGTTTTTGTGTTTTTATGTCTTTTCTTCTTTTTTACTTTTCTTTTCTTAATCAGACCGCTTATTAAACCTTCTTAGTAATTTTGCATGGACTTGGTTGTATATATGACCAGTCCTTATATTCTTGATTGTGTATATGAACTTAGACGTTTTCACAATCACTTCAAATGGCCTGACCCAGATGCGATCTAACTTTTGCATTTGGCCCAATCTGTGGGTGTTGCAAAATAGAACTTCATCATTAACTTCTAATTTGGCTAGTGTATAATGATTCTCATAGTCCTTTTGATGTCAGGCCTTTTTCTTGGTGAAACTATTGTTGAAGGCTTGAGCTTGTAGTTTGATTTAGGCATCCGCAAGCTTCTCAACGTACTGAGGGTAAGTGTTTTCGCCAGGATCCTCTAGGGCCAAATATAGCAGCGTTGGTAGGGCTGGGTGTCTACCATATAATACTTGAAATGGAGACATCCTGGTTGATGGATGGTAGGAGATATTTTAGGCGAAGACTGCCAAACTTAGATATGTACTCCATTCAAATGGTTTGGCCAAGGTTAATTTCTGGATAATGTTCACCAACGTCCCGTTTGTATGCTCAACAAACCCATTAGTTTTGGGGCTATAGGGAGCAGAAAGCACACCACGTAAACCAATTAGTTGGTTTAGCTTGGCAAGGATATTGGCGGTAAAGTTGGTTCTATTATCAGTCAGAATAACCTGGGGGCATCCATGTTTGTGGATGATGTTTTCAGGTATGAACTTGGCGGTGGTTGCCGCTCCAGCTTCCCAAATGGCCTTGGCCTCAACCCATTTGGTCAAGTGGTCGATGGCTATGATTACATACTTGGCCTTCATATTTCTTGTTGGAAGTGGGCCAACAACATCAATAGATACAGTGTGCCAGGCAAAGTTAGGCCAAACAAGCTGGTAAGATGTGCTTTTTCAGAATGGTTTTTTGCCTTGGCATCTGCACAGCATTCTATCATTTCTTGAATGTCAAAATGCATTGACTCCCAGTAGTAGAATTGCTTCAGTTGCTCTTTCATCTTCTTGAATCCGCCATGCCCTATGGCCTTATGCGCTGCCATTATTAGGTCTGTTCAGGTTGATGGTCTTGGGAAATAAACTTTTTGTCCTCGTCAATCTTGTAAAGCATCCCGCTTTTGATGGTTGTATTTTTTTGTAGATCTGATAGTATTTTTTGGACAGATTTGGGCTCATCCTAATACTCTCCACTGATCATTTTCATAAACAACTCATCAGCAGCCTGACCAAGTGTTACAATGGTGGGTAGTCAGGATAGTCAGTCAGCGTTTTAGTGTTTTGCGCCCGCTTGATGCTTGATAGTGTAGTCATAGGCTTGAAGCTTTAATGCCCAGCAGGCTAATTGGCCCTCAGGTTCTCTTAAGTTATTCAACCATCTTAGGGAAGCATGATTAGTAGTAACTTTGAAATGAGTACCATGAAGGTAGACCCAGAATTGCTTGCAAGCATATATGACAGCTAAGAATTCTTGTTCTGTCACCGTGTAGTTCCTTTCATGAACTAAGGTCGACTAGCAAAGGCAACTGGATGTTCTTCACCGTCTTCTCCAACTTGGGATAACACAGCCCCCACTGCTTTTTGGGATGCATCAGTTTGGATGATAAATTCACAATCAAAGTTCAGATATCAAAGAACAGGAGCACTTAATAGGGCCAATCAAAGTTGGTCAAACACATTCTGGCAAGCTAGAGTTCAGTCAAATGGGACCTTATCTTTAAGCAGATAGAAAGTGGCTCTTCAAGTTGTGCGAAGTCAGCAATAAATTGGCAATAGTACCCATCATGCCTAGAAATACTTGAATATCGAGCTCAGATTTGGGCCATCTCATTTTGGAGATGGCATCCAACTTAGAGGGAAGGACCGAATCCCCAGTTTGTATTAAATCCTGCCTCAGAAGAAGTTCCCAAATACAAAGGAAAAATTATGCCCAAAATTGGCCAGAAAAGTCGAGGCGAATTTAATAGGCCTAGTGAGTTTTTGAATGTTCTGAATAATGTAAACTACAGGCACTATTGGGGATCAACCATTGGAACTTTGGCCCAAATAGATGTGCAGGATAAAATTTTCCAAGTGAGAGATCCTTGGATTTTAACAGGGTTCTCCAATGGTAACCTCTATAGGGCTTTCAGGCTTAAATAAGACATAATTAGGGAGTATCAGCATGAAGAGCCTCTATCTTCATGCTGACCTCTCTTTTTCCAACAGTTCACGTTCTGCATCTTCCGCCCAACATCTATAGTACTCATCTTTGGTGTTTGGTGGCCTTAGAAATAAGAACAAGTGGCCACATTTTTCTTTTCAACCTCCAGCGCATGCACCCTTGATATAGGAGGGCCTCAAGTTGTGGAGGGGTTCCTGTTTAAAGTAGCTTCAGGGATCTCCTTGAGTGCCTCTTTGATGTCATGGATGCTAGTAAAGGTTTTCTTAACCCTATCATGTGGTGCTGAAAATCAGGCCAATACTTAAGCGTGTAAAGGATGGAAGTAGGAGTCATCTAAAGAGATTCAACTAGTAGTAATTATCCGTTGCGCTAGCATAAGAGCAGCGTGAAAAATCATAAGAGGTTTCTTCCTTGTTGAAAATAATGGCCATGAAGGCTTGTTTTTTTTGACTTCAGAAGGTCTTATTAGAACCAAATTCCTGTATGAGAGCGATCTTGACCTGTTCTCAGGTCTGGCATTCATGAAGATGATGGGTCATAATTTCAAAAGCTTCCCCACACAGGCAGAAATGGATATGCTTGCCCTTTTGGCGATTGGTGCCTCTTCCATAGCACTTTTTGGACTCGTTAAAAAATGATACAATGCTTTCTTGACCTGGAACAGCTTGTTTCTCTGAAGCTAGGATTGAAAGCCAATCCATCTGATGTGGAGAGGGCATGGATGGCAGCTTCTATAATCTTCTAGGATCAATATAAATTGACTTGGAATACGTGTGGGGAGCCTGCTGGTCCATTTGTCCTCAAAATTTCTCTAAGTCATCCTAAAATTTATCCCAGAATCAATTGAGAGTGCTGGCGGCGGCCTTCTGATCAACTTTGGATCCCAAATTTACAGTTTAGACTTACAGAAACTGGCGTGAGTCTCCATATTTGCATATTTATGTTTCATCTTGTCAGATTTATTTATTAATAAATTTCATGAACTCCCTTAATTTTCCATTTTAAAAGTCAAGTGCGCCTAGAGTGACGTCAGGATCAATGGGGCTCCCATCAGGGTGAACTCCACACCCTCAAGTGAAGCTTTTAATTTGTTTCTGAAGTCATCCAATTTTTGAGCATCTCACCATGCATGGGATCCTTAAATCTTTCAGCCAGTGTACCAGGTGACCCAGGGGCTAGGGGCCCTCTAGAACCAGGCTGTCCTTCAGCCCCTTGGACCTTTTGCACCTTCTGGCCTTTGAGGCCTTTGAGCCCCATGTCCCTTCAGTAATGGTGCTATTTCAGCGCTGAAGCTGATCAAGCAGGGCTTCTATATGACCAAAAGTTGCATCAAGGTATACCTTAAGGTTTGAGGTTAGATGGCAGCCTCCAGTGCAGCATTATAAACATAGTCATGTACCTCAGAGACACAACCTATAGTCGCTGAGTAGGGTGGTGTTGGAATTTGAGATGACCACATAATCGAACCTTTTAACCAATTAATAAATTTGATGATTAAGTTATAATTCTTTATTATTGGCAACAGCGGCCAACTGATGAAAATATCGTTGGGCATCATCCCCAATGATATTAAGTATAAATTCGATGAGTGAACAAAACCTGATAGCCAAATTATAGGGAATCGCTCATAGTGGAATGAATGGGGAGCTGACAGAAACTACCAAAGCATTCAAACGCCGGAGGTAGAGAGTAGGATCATCATCAGCCAAAACAATTGGTTTCAAGTTCCTAATAACAATTTTTTGTCTGCTGAACAGCTGAGGGTTATACTGCCAAATAAACTCAAGTTGACGGACCTGGCAAGATTTGCTGCCTAACACTTGAGGATCAAACCAGCATAGGAGCACAAATAATTCCCAGCGGACAGCTGAAAAGTTGTGTACCAATTCTAACTATAAAACCCCTAATTATTCCCTAATAAAAGCAGATAAAAACTTGATAATAACTTTTTTCTTTTACATTAGTTGTTAACACTAATATTAAGAGAAGAGTGCAAGGATCAGATATCCTTAAGTTGGTTTTATCAAAATCTCTGCTGGCCCTGCGAGAAGGGAATAGGGAAAGTGTTCCCTACCAGTACAAGAACATCTTCAAGATGAAGAAGCACCTGTCTAGCGTTGTACAATAAACTCAACGTTGCTTTTGGGCATTAAACTTTAATAATAGTTCTCATACTATTATTACCCCAGTTAATCAAATTCAATCAAAACAACGCGAGTATCCACGAATTTGTGCAGTTGAAATCTAGGGCCAGAAGCGAGCAACCATCCAGCGCCCAGATTTTAACAGGTGTCATCCATATATCCAGAGATCCTGGAGCCTGACAGGGTATTTTGACTGTAGGCTTCATTGATTAAGCACCAATTGCCCTGGATAGCTTTCTCAGTTGTCACTAACATATGCAGAGGCAGTTTTGTAAAATTCAACTAAGCTGTAATTAAGGCTTTTTATTAATCACAGCTGGTGTAATATTTCTTGATGATGTAATCCCATGAATTGGAGGAGATGATGGAGGGTTAGGTGTTCAAACTGACGTGGTAGCATTCTGATTCAATAACCAACTCATTGCTAACCAAAGCAGCTGTGCTGTAAAGTCTTCATATGTAGGAAGGGATAGCCAAAGCTTACAAATGACTAGACCAGGTTTCACCAGAACAAATCCATCATGAAGCTGCTGGATGGTGTTGTCTAGGTTGTCAGTTTGGAGATAGAATTGATAGGGGTTTGGCATTGGAAAGTTAAATCAAGTTAGATCAGAATTCTAGGCTCTCAGGTTGAATCAGTTTTACCTCAGATTAAGAAGTACTAATCCAAAAGTAATGCTACTCTACCCATTGGAGGTAGGGGTTCCGTCATTAGCATCATCTTTCATGCTTTGTGATTGAGTTTTTTATTTAAATACAGCTGGACCCCTGTAGTGGCCAAATGGTTTTGAGGGATCACCAAGGAAAAGCTGGATATCAAAATTTGTGAGTGGCTAATGCAGAGCATCAACTTGCTCAATACGTTGAGGCGATGGACACCACCAGCCTCATAAACGAAGAAAATCCACAACTATACCTCCTTATGCCCAATGTCGCTGATGCTCCCTCCCCAATGCTGTCCGCCATGGTCCGCCAGCTAAAGCGGGTGCCAGAAAAAAGTTTCCCCAAAGCTTCCTCGCCGTCTGATATGGCTTCCTAGGCTAATAACTTAGGGGCTATATTGTGAATTTTTTTATTTACAATGATCCCTTTGTTTGGCTCAATTTCAAATAAAGATGCGTGGCGGCTACCCTTTTGGGTTGGGCACCACTAGTGCTATAAAAAAGTGAGTGTCCAATGCAGTAAGTATGGAAGTTGCAAGTCATATTCAGGATTAATTGGTTGATTGGAATGTCTGGAGAGAGAGAGGATGGATGGCGTAGCACTTTCGTTTCTTCAGGGTCTGGTTTATATGCACTATCCTGGGTTATGATAAAAATCATTGTAATTATACAAAATGGTAAAATTAAATATAGATTTTCTAGAGAAAAAATATTAATAAACTTAACCTTTTAAAGATTTTATATTTATAGGTCAGCTAGGTGTCATGTGGAAGATAGGGCGCTTGAGTCCTGTCCATTCTGGTTCTTCACTTCTCATCCAGTAAAGGGGTTGAGCTGCAGCCATTTCCATTAATTGGCTTTGAGACTGTTGTCCTTCCACTGTGTGAGCGCATCCAGATGGCAGTCTTAGGTGGCGAGAAGGAGTCTCATCCAATGACAATTCCTAAATCTCCTTCACTAATCCTTAACCTTTTAAAAACAAAAGCTCATTTGTTTTATTTAACTGAGGCAAGTCTACCAGGGGATGGACAATACCAAAACTAAAACTCCAAAACTAAACAAACCAAAAATTATGAACCAACTGCCCTTATCAAGCAGCGGAAAACACAAAAGAATTGAGAAAATAACCTACCAGGTGGCACAGCAGTGAGCTGCTTATCACATCATGGCAGAGGGGGAGGGGGATCAGGCGGATCATCATCAAGCTCAGCATTGTATAGACGTATCAGTGCTGAGAGCAAGGGGTTTGGGACATCCATGGATGAGGGTCGTGGTGAAGTATATAGTTGTTGAGATCAACAATTTATACCTGGATTAATGCCTCTATGAGTTCAGCAGCATGGTGTTCAGCCTAGGCTGTGCGTCAAGAAGTTATTTTAATTTTGTGATGGTGACTCTTGTGGTGCGTGTGGATGCAAAAAACCTGCCAGTTCAGCTACATGCTTGACAGTAGTGGTGGCAGTTTCATAGAGGCGTTGGATTTCCTCTTTTGCGGTAGGAGAAAAATTGGAGGGGAACAAGGGGGGTGCAGCCCTTTTTTTAATTCCGTGACAGATTTTGCACACATTCTGCAAAAACGAGGATGTTTGGGTGAGGCCAATGCAACCTCAGCAAGCTAGTGGTCGTTTTGGGAAAGGCACGCATTGGGTATGGGTACATATCAGTTATTTGGGGCTGGGGCATCAAAGCCTGAATTCAGATAAGGTACCAAATTATTGGATAACCCAGTGGTAAATAATTTCATAAGATTTGGTTACTTCATCTAATAAGTTCCAGGGATTTTGGTTGATTAGGGAAGATTTGGTGGTAGTGACTTGGTTAAGTAGGTTTTGGGGCGGGAGATTTTCTGGATTGAACGTGGGTCCAAACCTGCTCCCAATTGATTGACCTGGGTGTGCATTGGCTGGCTTGGGTTTGGCCAGTTTGGATTTGTCCAACTTGGATTTGGGTTGCTCAATTTTGTTGCTGATTCATTGAGCTCTCAACCTGGGGGTGGGGGCAGCCAAAACTCCAAATTGAACGCTGTTAGTGTGGCCTCATGGGTGGAGTTGGCCGTGTTTTCAGGGTTTGAATTATATTGACATGTTTTTTGTATGGTCCAACTCATGGCAAAGGGGACAGATTGCGCAACTGTTGTTGGTGTGAGCCCAAAAGAAATGGTCAGGTGCAGATGGGATATAGGCACGAGGTGGGATGTGCTGGGCTATGTTCAGCTGGTGGGGGGTAATGGCGGCCATTGCCTAAGGTGTCGCAAGGTGTTCAGCACCACTTGGGATAATAGATTGGAGGATAGGGTTTTCGCCATAAGTGAACAGCCCCAACATCAACTCCTCATAAAGTGTTTGAGGGGGAAGGTGTGAGGTGAGGTTTGCAAAGGTCACCACAAGTGTGGTATCATCTGGGAGACGTGTTTGGGTGGTGGTAATGGGTGTGTTTTTGCATATTAAGGGCGTAGCTGCTCCAGCGGCTGCGTCCTCTTTGGTGGGGAATCCAATACAAATTAGCCCTTGTAAGGGCGGAAGTCAATAATCCCTGCTGGTGTAAAGGTGGCCGTTGCCAGCTCAATTATCGCTTTGTCAGCGTATGGGAAGAGACATCCATACTCAATGTGAAGGCAAAAGCGAATATTGGATCAGGGTAGGGCTAGGGGGTGGTTGCGGGTTGGGTGGGCTCATGCAAGGTGCAGTGCTAGGTCCCTTGGAGGGACATAGTGGCCGGATGTACGAGGGTAAGTCAAAAAGTAAAGGCAAATTTTTAAAAAGGAACTTTTTATTGTGAAAACAAGATGACAAGTAACATCATTTCTCTACATAATCTCCCTCAATTTTTATGCACTTGGTCCATCTCTTGACAAGCTTTGTAATTCCGTCCTGGAAGAAGATTTGTGGCACCATGCACAGCCACTCACGCACTGCCTCCACAACCTTGTCATCTGACAAAAATTTGGATTCATGCAGGTGCTCCTTCATCAGACCAAAAAGGTGAAAATTACTTGGAGCTAGGTCAGGACTGTACAGCGGATGCTCCAGCAGCTCAAAACCAAGATCTTGAATGCACTGGATCGTTTTCCCCGCAGTATGAGGATGGGCATTGTCCTGAAGCAAAAGCACACCTTTTGAAAGTTTTCCTCGCCTCTTTGTTTTGATTTTGGGTTTCAGAACTCGTAGTAGCTCACAGTAGCTGTCACTATTCACTGTTTGACCTTTAGGAGTGTAATGAATTAGAAGTGGACCTTTCATATCCCAAAACACTGTCATCATCAACTTCCCTGCAGAAACTTGTCTTTTGAACTTTTTTGCTGTAGGCGAGGATGGATGTTTCCACACCATAATCTGCCGCTTACTCTGTGGTTTGAAGTGATGGACCCACGTCTCATCAATGGTTACTATGCGACTGAGAAACTCTTCTCCTTCCTCTTCTAAACGCCTTAAATGTGATTTCAAAATTTCCAAACGTTTCTGTTTGTGCTGGTCTTTCAGTCGATGTGGTACCCAACGAGCACACACTTTGCAATAATTTAGTGATTCATGGATGATTGCAACTGCTGAACTGTGGCTAATGTTCAACGCATGTGCAATATCATCAATTTTGACACAATGATCATCATGAATCATTCTCTCAACTGTCTCGATGTTCTTGTCCATCTTTGAAGTGGATGGCCTACCTGAACGCTCTTCATCGCAGATAGATACATGACCATTTTTAAAGCGATTTATCCACTCATAAATTTTGCGTTCACTAAGACAGCTCTCACCATACTGCTGCTTCATTCTGCGAATAATCTCCGCAGGTTTAGTCCCTTCAGAGTGCAGAAAACGTACCACTCCCCTCATTTCTTCCTTGGTGCACATGGACAACAGGGCACTCATAATAAAATGCCCTGAAATCACTAAAAATGGAGTTGAGCACTGAAACAACACAACTAAAGAACAAAAAAACTTTGAGGTTATGATATGTCATTGTTCAGTCAGTGCTGCCATCCATTGCAGCAGGGAAAATAAAATTTGCCTTTACTTTTTGACTTACCCTTGTATTTGGCAGATGAGACAAGCCAGTCCACATTTGTTTGCCTGCTGGGCAGTAAATGCTAGTGGGTGGAGCACCGCTTCCCCATACTGAGGCAACAGGTGGGGGATCTGAGGATATCAAATAAAAAATTGGTGTGGTGAGGCGGTGGTGGAAAGTTGGTTTGTTTCTCAAAATTGCTCAAAATTGATGTCAAGTGTAAAGACAAGAAAAAAAGACAGAAGCTCATTTGGCAGCAATAATTTGTTCTGGAAGGCTCAATTCTAGAGGATAGTCAAACAGTTGATCATCCTGATCTGGAGATAAATTAAACTGCTCTTTATTACAAATGCTTGCATACAGTAACAAGACAAAGTGGAGTTCATAGGAAAAAGAGCTTGTGACCACTCCTCATCCTCTCCTGTTAAAAATGGTTTTTTTAAATACCCAATATGCCAGCAGGTGGGTTGCACAAGGTTTTTAGTTTACTAGCTCAGGATGCAAAAACCCTGAAACCTGTGACGTTGAGCATCCCTATCTTCAGTTGGATACCTGGACCACTCTATGAGCAGTTAGCAGGGTCAATAGACCCAGCCGCGCCCTAGGACCATCTTAGCTTTAGGTGTGAAGATGCTGCCTTGATCCAGCTCCTCTTGTTGAATGTGACGTCATATTTTTACATGAGGGAGAATTAGAACCAAACTTAGTGTAAAATATCAAATAGTCTGATTTGGTGGAAGATCGTCCTTACAAATAGGTTTGGTTAATTGCATCATTATCAAAAGAATTATCTGATGGATCAAGCCTATAAGTATAAAACACATCCGAGTATTGCACAGTATACACCGCCTGGGCACTTTCTGGTATTTATGGGTGCTAAAGTGGGTCAGTACGCCAGTGCCTCCATGATCAGTGTGTGATAATGGGAGAACTAACTCTTATGCTGACTTCTTGGTAGCTTTTTTAGCACATTTAATTAACTTTAATTTTTTAGCAATCATAAGATCCACAAAGAATTTTCACTGACATCTCCTAATGACATGGAGTAGAGGCATCAGATATTTTACCATATGTGGGGGACTCTGGTCGTCCATGAAAGTTTCCTTATCAGAATTTATGAGTTCCAATTTTAATTGCTTGTTTTAAAAAGCTTAACAATTATGAGTCATATTAGCTCCAGCCTTCATCCTAATAAAAATTTTTACTAGGTTCTATGCAATTTGGCAGTAATTAAAGGCGTGACAAAGTAGCAAACAACATACCTTACTTAATCAGATGATGTAACACTTATAGAATTTTAAGGGGGCACAGTCTCAGTATGGTTATTGACCCTTCAGCTCAGAAAGATCTTCACAAGGGCTTAGAGGAGCCAAAGCCTTTGATTGAGGAGGAGAGGACCCTTTGTCACTCTCCTGGCAGGTCTCATAATTAATTCATTTCTTTGATTACTTAGGTACTATGGTTCATTCCAAGGTTTCATTAATCAGTATCTTCTGTAGTTTGGAGGAAGTTTCATGTAGAGATTGATCTTTATTTAAAATGACTCAGTTTTGGCCTTTTCTGACACTACCCCCTTCATGATAGTGCTGAGGAGAAACATAGCTTTGGAGAAAACTTCTGTTAACCCACTTCAATAACTATATCCAGCTTGATAGAGGCAATGGAGTATTTTGGCTCATGGCGGTATATCACCCTATAAGGCCTAAACCTTAACATATCTAATTTATGGTCTCTTCCTCCAGGGTGATGATGATAAAACCATAATTAGGTCTCCCAAATTGATGTTTCGGCATAGTAGCTTTGTGGCATTGGCTTGTTTCGCCTCCCTTTGGGTAGTGGTCTCAAGGGATCTAAACACTAAGGCTTTTAACCTAAAATTTTTCCTCTGCCAATATTCTCATGGCTAAGTCAGCGGTTTCTGGCAAGGAGTACTAAAAGACAGGGTGAACACTATAGGGTAGGACAGGATCCCGCCCATACAAAGCTTTAAATAGAGACATCTGTATGATTTGATGATAGCTCAATCAGTAAGCCATCAAAGCTCCTAAAAGGTATTCATCTCATCTATCCAAGTTATTCTGTTCCATCTTTCTCTATACGGAAATAAGATGCCATTATCTCTTTCCACGGCCCCATTAGTTGCTGGATTGTAGGGAACAGTGTAAGACTGATATGTTCCTGTCAAAAAAATAAGTCTGGTCACAACTCGAAATATGTTTTTCATCCCTTTATCAGAAAGTAGGACTTTTGGCTGCTATGCCTGGTAAAGATGTGCTTGAGCTGAAATGAATCATTAGGTTTAATCATAGCAGAGACCACATAGATGGCCTCAACCCACTTTGTGAATGGTCAACAGCAATTATAATGTAGTGGTGTCCATATAAGGCTGTAGTTAATGGTCTAATTACATCTATGCTCACATTGGCAAATAAATTGGTCCAAATACTTGATGTTAAAAATTAGACACAGTAGGCTTTTGTTTAGCACATATAGACATGAGTCAATGACATCATGGATGGATCAATCATGAACTCCCAGTAGCATTGATCCTTGAGCCATTAGTATATTTTTTGAGCGCCATGACTACAGTCATATGTGCTTCCATAATGGTCTTAGTTCTTGCTAACAGACAAACATAGGGAGCCAGGCAGAGCCTACATTATTATAAAGTAGTCCTATCAATTCAGGGTTGGGCTGTCATTTGTTTTAGCCGCTCTTGGACCTCTGGAGTCTCTCAATCCCACGCTTCTGGTTGAACTATAAGTTTATATACATAACGTTCTTCAGATGCATATATGGTTTGTGTTGGTAAGTGAGATAGTCCATCACCATTTTTGTGTTTAACAACTGCCCAATGAACGATTGAAAAATCGTACCATTGTATTTTGAGGGCCCAGCGCGTGAGCTAGCCATTAAGGTCTTTCATCTGTTGTAACCACTGAAGCAACGCATGATTGTTTACAATCGCAAAATGCTTCCCATAGAGTTAGGGCTGTAACTGCTTGATGGCCAAAAGTACCACTAAGCATATCCTTCTAGTGACGCTATAATTTTTTTCTCTGTCTTGCTTAGGGCTTTATTGAAGTAGGCTACGGGATGGTCAATTTGATTAGAAATAAGTTGTGCTAAGATAGCTACAACCGTGATGTTGCAAATATCTGTAAACAAAAATAATGGCTTGACAAACTCAGGGGTGACCATAAGTGAAGCATTCATTAAAGCATCTTTTAAAAAGAGTCAAAAGCCTGTTGTTGTGATTATTCACAGTAAAATGGAGCTTCCATATGGAGTAGATAGATGAGAGGTTTGGAAATTTTTCCAAGATGAGGGATGAATGGTTGGTAGTAAGACCATCACCAGAAAAACTTGCACATCCCTCAAGCTTTGGAGGCGAGAAATCTTTAGGATGGCGTCATTTTTATCAGGTACCAGTGAAATCCCTCACGAGTAACCTTATAACCAAGGAAATCCATCTCACTTTGAAAAAAGCTGCATTTAGCCAACTTTAATTTGATAGATGCGGTTCTCATTAACTAATCTCTCAAGGTGCTTTAATTGCTCATTGAACGTTTGGGAGAATACTATGAAATTATCCAGGTAGGCTAGATATGCATGACACTTTCAGAACTTGGAGCATACCATCCACAGCTCGCTGTAAGATTTTAGGGGCAGTGCACAACCCCCAGGTATGTTTAGGCCCAAACAGGTCTTTTCTAAGAAATGAGCGCATAATTTTTCCTGTCTTAAAGAGCAATCTCAATCTGTCAGTGTCCGCTAGCAAGATCCATATCCAAAAAGAACTGAGATCCAGCTAAGAGGGGGAGAGAATTGACAATTTGATACAAAGGGTATCTGTCTTTTCATGTTATTGCAGTTATTTTTGGTAGTCCATTACAACGCGATGGTTGCCATCCTTCTTGTGAATCAGCAGTAGGTAGGAAGCCCAAGGACTCTGATAGGGCTTTAAGAGGCCCGCGTCCAGCAACTGTTTCAGTTCCTGAGTTTCTTGAGCTTTTTCATATTAGATTTATAATAATGTTGAGCCCAGATGAACTGGGAACCTTCATTATGAACTATGTGTTGAACCCCTTTCTATTAGCCCAAAGTCATCAGGGCCTTTATAAAAGATATAAGCATATTCCTCAATAAGTGAGTTGACCACTTGCTGTTGATCACTAGTTAAGGTGTCGCCAAACTTAACATCTACTTGCTAATGTTTATAGCCTCTTCAAGTCCTAGATTGGCTATTGATTCATATGCATAAACATAGTTAACATGTTCTTTATGTAAGGTACAAAGATATGAAATTTGGGTGATTCAGAGTAAGTTGGCAAGGACTGATCAATAAGGTTTGCCATTAGTACATTATTGTTCCCCTAATAAAGTAGGATCAAATATGCCAGGTCAGGTCAAGGGTTCTTAAATGGATTAAATTCCCCATGAATCTCCAAAAAGTGCGCAGGGGGTACAGTTACTTGGATTAATGTTTCTAACAAGATTTAAGATTTAAATCTACAATAGTTTTATTAATAAAAAATGGGCATTTTCTCTGAAGCGCCCACCACAGGAAGAGGAAGAGTAAATTTAAGGCCCATCACTCATTAACCCATTCCCCAGGGAAATAAGGTGTTCTATCATGAAGCTTTAATGTTTCTTTTTTGCCTTCTGCTTAGGCAGTTTTTGATGATAAGCAGAATGCAGTATCTGAAGGTGGAGAAAAAATGTCTTTAAGGCTAGTTTGAGCATTGAGATTAACTAATGATTGAGTCCCAATAAGTACATCATAGATATTGTTGTGCAAGGCTATGTCAGGAGAACACTTTTAAGGACTTGAACCAAATAGCCAATGATGAGTAAGCTCTGATGGATTGAGTTCAGGTAAGACCAGAAGTCCCAGATTCCATAAAATGGTCAAAATCAGGAGCGATCTTAATTTTCTTCATCAAACAGGATTAGATGAGTTTAAAATGAGAGCTGGTGTCTCATGATAGCCATGATTTTCACCCTGTGTACTACTACCTCCACTTGGGTAACTTTTAATCTGAAATGTGTTATGGAAATATATGAAGCCCACAACAGGATATGAAAAAGAACAAGTTGTATTCCCAGTAAGACTGTCAGGTACATCAAGGGTATCAGGAGCAGACATGACAAAACATTCATATGAAGATTTTTTAGTAGATTGTTGAGGCGCAGGTTAATCAGCTTAGGGAGCCTCACGCCCTAGGCTGACGCCTCTTTTTCCGTCTCTTCTGATTTCTTCTTCTAATTATTGATTTTCCTGGTGGTTGTAGAAGCCATAGTAAGTACAGGGATCACGTTTGTTATTTAAATTGAGATTTTGGCCTACGGCATGGATGTTAGTCTTGAGCTCTTTGATAAGGTGTGGTGATTCTTGGTCTTAGGTATTTCCATAATAGCTTCCTTGATATTGAGGATTGTTTTGATCTGTTTTTTAATTGCTGTGAAATAAAGTGCAAGATTGTTGAGAGGAGAAAGAGGACACTATAACAGTAATCACGTCATCTAAGGTGACTCAGTCACAAGAAAATTAGGGACTGGCCTTAAAGTAGAAACTGTTAACAAATTTAATATGGGCTCTTCTTTTTTCTGTCTTATACACATTAAGTTTTTCTTGCAGTTGGACAAAGTTAAATTTCTCACTAACTCCTCAATGATGGCTACTTTAATCTGCTCCCAAGATCTGCAATTTTCTAAGTAGGGCTTCATGATCTTTCCATCATTACTGTCAAGGCAGACTTAGATGTTTCGCATTTTCTGCTTTTCCATGACTAAATCCATAGACCCTAATATAATAAAAAAATATCTGATGTTATCCATTCCTGGTGAATACTTCTCCTTGAAGGTAGGGTAAAAGAATTAATTGGCTCAAAAAAGACATGGATAGTGAGGGCCAAAGGTCTTGCAATTTCTGAAGGGTGATGTCATGGAGCGTGTAATAATATCAAGAATGGCCTGGAACTCAGGGTATTTGAACACCTAGAACATCAGCCACAATATCTTCAATACAGCAATTTATATTGATGGATGAAATAATAGTAAGGTAGCCATGAGCACCAGCCAAAGATTCCCAAAATAGGCAATCATCTTTACAAATGTGTCCAGCAGACTGCTAAGATTTTATATATAGACTTGATTCTTTTTAGGGATCTTTTTTATTGAAATTTTTAAAGGAAAAAGGGGGAAAATGGAGCGACGATAGACCTGTCAAGGTCTGCTGGCTTCTAAGCTTGCAAAAAATAGGGGAACTGGATGATTGAATTCACCATTGGGAACAATTTTGCAATTTGATTAGGTCAGATTTGCATCCTGAAAATCTTATGATGCTGTATTGTCCTGGCCTGGCCAGCTAACACTTGCTCAAATTTCGCCACCTATTTTTCCCTCCTGACATGATTTGGCTTGGTTGATCAGCTTCACTTTGTCCAGTGGGCAACTGGGCCGCTCATGGCCAGGCCACATATAGCTGGTCCTATTGAGTTGGGAAGGGTCTTTTGCACCCATACCTATCAGGTACAGGCTCACAATTAATTGTGACAAATGGCTACAGTTGATGGGAATTCTACGCCTGAAATAATTTAGTCAATTTATTGGTGGATTTCAATTTCATTGTATTGGCTGAGCTCAAACCAGCATAGACACCCTTTTGAGAAGAGAATTGCTGCAAACCCCCTGCTTGCGGTGGACCCTGACTGCCGCTCTTTCTTTACACACACCCTAAATTATCTGCATCAGCTTATGTGTGGTTGGCATGGGGGAAAATGACATGATCTTCAAGGGATATTCTGTCACCTACCTCTCATCTACCACATGGTCTAAATCGCTCATGGTGATGAGAGGGATGGCCACCAGCTTCTTCCCCTTCTTGTTCTGAAATGGGAATAACTCCTGATTGAGCTGAAGGTGTTGCTCCCCAAAACTTATAGTTGAGTACCAAGCAGTATCTACTATGCAAAATTTGGTTTATCTGCTGCTGGAAGATGTAGAGATTATCTTACACGTTACAGCTCAAGTTCTCCACTTTATCAGTACCAGTTTTAGTTATGAGAAGTTCTTGAACTCATTGATTCTCAGCAGTTTGGTAGGTGGACTTATGTAAAGTCACTTGACACTGTGCTTCCAAGCTCTGAATCCTAGAGGTAAGGCGTTTAATCTTGTTCTCTGTGGTGGCTTGACTAGCCTGTTGTTGGGAGGCCACGTTGAAAAAAGCTAATCAGAGGTTATCAACCTTGTCATGGAAAGCAGTCAGATTAAGATTAGAATTGAAATAATTTTCTTTAAAATCTCTCAGCGTAACAGTTCTCTTGACTGATGCTAAAGTTTGAAAATGGGCTTGAAAGCTGAAAATTAGCAGAGAGGTCGAAAAACGAAAAATAGGGAATATATAGACTACTTTATTGAGTTAGAAAACGTCAAGATGTTTATAAAACGTGTAAAGACATGATTCCTCAAGGACCTTAGTAGCTTTATACAATCAGGATCTTTTACTGCCTTCTGGATTGACCGCCTGTTTGGCACCCTCATAGCGCTGCATTGGCTTATGACCACAGCGGTGGAGGCCGCGCCTCTCACAATTCAGGAAGTGGAAATGGGATTTCTGAAGGTGTTTCCATCAATTCTTGTCTGGGTGATGCTTCCTGATAAAATCTAGGTTTGGCGCCTTCAGGTAAGGTTCCGTTCATGCTGGTCCAAGAGTCATTCTGTTGAGTCTCAACCTGAGAGAAGGGATTATGACTCACTCTTCATCTCAAATACTAATAACGCCTCCCTCAAGATCATGTTGGAGGGTATTAGAGGGCTAAAGGAATCGTACATGCACTTGATTCACAACTGTCCCCTAATTGACATAGGCAATAAAGTACTCTGAGTTCACCTTATGAATGACCCTATAAGGTCTGGACCAAAGAACGTCAAGCTTATTCTGTCAACCTTCAGGTTGATGGTGATAAAAGAGAATGAGGTCACTTAATTGAAAAATTGGTAAAGAGGGTCAGCTGAAATTAAATTGAAATGTCTCCATTTCTGTGGTGGTGACAATGCCTTTCATGGCTAGGTCTTGATGCCGTACAATTTCAATAGCTAAGGCCCTCATGGTTAAATAATAGTTCTCAGGTGTGGAGGTCTCAAGCAATGGCTGATCGCTACTTAGTAGCTGAGGAGAATGCGCATATAGAGCTTTGAAGGGGGACATCTTAATGAATTGGTGATAGCTTTTTCTGTAAGCAAGAAAAGCGCTGAGCAGATAATGATTCCAATTCAGGATCGGAGGCAGCCATCTTCTGCAAAATAGAGACAAATTTTTATTAGCGCGTTCCACTATCCCATTGGTTGATGGGTTGTAAGTGGCAGCGAAACTCTGGTTAGTACCAAAAAGCGAAGTAAGTTCTTGGACTGCCTGTGAAGTGAAATTTAACCCATTATACAAAAATAAAGTTTAGAAATCTATGCTGGGTGAAAATGGATTTCAATAAGTAAGAGAGCCATGGCTTTCAAAGTGGCGCCGGCTTTAAAATCTCTTCACCCATTTGGTCAGATGGTCCATGGCTAGAAGAATATATTTATGGCCATGCAGCCCGGTGGGAAGAGGGCCTACTATATCAATGCTAATGACATGGAAAGGACCCATTGGGGCAACGACCAAGTGTTAATATTGAGGACTGGCCCAATCTTGGTATCAACAAGTCATACAAGATTGCAGGACCTCTTGGATGGTTTCCACAATTTGGTCCCAGTAACTTCATGTCTTTAGCCAAACATGAGTCTTCTTTACTACCCTGTGTCCCACAATCACATGCCCCTCTTGGATAATGTCAGTTTGAGAAGAAGGGCGGATGTATGGAAGTCATTTCTTATTGACCTTTTATATATCACCCCTCCTTAAACTGAGCGTCTCAGGTCACCTTTCAGAGCTCATCTTGAATCTTGGAAGTTTCTAACTTCCAGAGTTCCAATTGGCCGATTAGATCATACAGTCAGTCTTCCTCAGAGGTTAAGGCAGCAAGTATCGGCATTCTAAAGACCATTGGCAATTTGGTGAATTGCATTCACGCTATGAGCAATAGTGAAAACTTAGCTCTGCAGTCATAAGGCCCACTTGGATAGTCAGCCATCTAGGTCCTTCATCTGCGCAGCCACTGGAGCGAGGAATGATCAGTGATGATGGTGAAGTGGGTACCATAGAGATAAGTCTAAAAATGCTTGATTGCTAACAAGACAGCCAGGCATTCTCATTAGGTAACGCTAAAGTTCCATTCAGTCTTGCTCAAGTTCTTGTTGAAATAAGCTACTGGGGTAGTCACCTGATTCGCATTGTGTTTGGCTAGGATGTCCCCAACAGTGACATTGCTTGCAGCCATGAATAAAAAGAAGGGTTGATCAAAACGCGGATGGACTAAAATGGGTTTAGTACAAAGAGTAGTTCTCAAAGCATTAGAAGCTGGTTTTTATTTCTAGCCTCCACTCAAAGGCACGTTCTTCTGCAAGAGGTAAAATAGAGGCTTGTTAAGGTCAGCAAACCAAGTGATAAACTGATGATAAAAACCCACCATGCCAAGGAACACCTGAATATCTCTCAGACTCTGGGGGCGCGACATCTTTTCAATGGCGTCAACTTTGTCCAGTATGGCTGGATGTCATCTTTTGACACCTTATGTCCAAGGAACTCCATTTCTGACTGTTAAAAGGAGCACTTTGAAGATTTGAGCTTTATTGAAACCTTCTTAAGCCAATTGGAGACTTCCTGAAGGTGCTCCTCGTGGCCATTGAAAGTTGTGAGAAGACAGTAATGTTGTCAAGGTATGAGGACACATGACAACTTCAAGTCCCTGGGGATCCTGTCCATATCGCGTTGGAAGGTGGCCAGCACATTACAAAGGTCTAAGCTTCCTCGTGGGTTTGAATAGCCCTTCATAGGCTATGACCATGCACTTGGCTTAGTCTTTTTGGGTGAGCTTCACTTGCCAATACCCGCTTGCAAGGTCCATTGCAGAAAAGTAATGCAACCTGGCAAGCAGGCGGAGTGAGTCGTCAATTTGAGGCAGAGAATAACCGTCTTTCTTGGTGACGGAGTTGAGCCAGTAATTTTCCATCATCAGAAAATAACTGCCACCTTCTTTTCGACCAATAAGACCAAAAGGGCCCAAGGGCTGTGTGAAGGAACCAATAATCTGTCTTTGAGTAGTTGTTTGAGTTTACCGCTAGCTGGGCGTCTTCTCCTTACTTTTTTGTTAAGGTCAGGACCAAAGGGTGTGCGTCCAGTCTCCACATGATGTAGAACCTCACTCATCTTTCTAAAGTCATAGTTCAAGGCCAAAAAAAGGTCTGAATACTCCTCCAATAATTTCTGAACTTTGCGCTGTTGTTCCTCAGTAAGCTTCTTTTTGATATGGGTGTCAACCAGAGCCACTGATGGGGGCGTCTCTTAAACAAAATCCCTCAGGTTCCCAAAACTGCGGATATCATTGAGAGCCTCTACTGGTAATAAGCGGACATACGCAGCAGGACTACTTTTGCTTACTACTTTAGGTTTGTTGGTAATGTTAGCCAACAACTAAATATTTATTTGGTATAGTAGGGATCTAGAATCCCTGGACAGATTAGAACCTCCTTTGCGGGCAGGTTATATAGACTTCAGATCTCCAGCAGGTATTTGGAGGGGATGTTAATATGGATCCAGGTATCAACAATAACTTGGGACTTTGGAGGTATAGTGATCGTCATAGGTAAGTAGATCGGCATGCCTTCATTGCCATCAACAGCAGGTGGGGGCAACTGATCCCAAGATCCCTTTACATTATACTTGAGCTGATTGATTTGGCTTTTACTCTTTAGTAGGCAAGCCCAGGCCTTAACCTACGCTTTGGCGTCTTAGGAAGTTTTGAAGATTAGGGGAAATTAATGTCCTAGTAGGGATAGAAATCCTTCATCATTTTGTACCACCGTGGAGTAGTTGCAGAGAAACTGAGCTCTGAGAAGAAGTTCATAGCTCAGGTTATCCAGCGTGATGGTGGGGGTTTTTACAGAAAGCTTCCCAAATCAAATAGGTAGGGAAGAATAGGACCCTATGGATCATGTACACTGAGGTCCAGCCGTGCCATACTCCATATAAGGTTGCAAGTCTAGGGCGACCTTAATACATTTCATCAACTTGAACAAGATAACATTCACAGAGAGCCTCTGTTGACTTATGGTGATAAACGAGATCTTATGAACTCAAACAGCAATACAGGTTATCAGACTTCCAAACTGTGAAGGTAGCGTAAGAAACATGGGAGAGTCATTGGAAGAAGAGTAAGCAGTATCAATTTCTTCATTATTGATGGATACTAAAACTTCTTCTTCAGGTATGATAGCTCCAGGATTGTGCGAGGTTATGGGGGAAACTTGAGGCGTGGTAGGGATGTCAGCACGGAGCTCCTTGTCCTTCATACTGAAGGCCCTTTTCCCTCCTCCTCAGCAAGTTGTTTCCAGCATTTCTTGGCGATGTGTCAGAAGCCATTTCAATAAGTAATTAAGGTCAAGGATTATTCTGGTTTTTGACAACATGGACCCAAGGACAGTTGGATGGGCAAAAGTGGTAGCCTTAGGATGTAGGGTCATCGCAAGGATCTCGTTAATCACTACTTTATTTCTCAAATGCACATAAAATGTTCCTTTGGCCAATCATAGGCATTTGAACATTAGTATAGGACCCCAACGTGGAGATGACAGCGGTAATGGCGTTGTCCAAGGTAATATAATTTGTCTTAACTAAGGGTTGCGCTTTGGCGTAGAAAAGCTGGTAAACCCAGCAGGGATCTCTCCTTTGTTCAGGCGGATACCCATGAATGCTTGTTTTTGATTAGCCAGGGTTTAATTGCTGCTAATTCTTAGATTAAGGCCATCTGGACCTGCTCCCAGTTGTGGTATTCTTTTAGGTGGTGAGTCATGAGCTCCTGATCAGTGCTGTTAGGCAGGAGTGAGTATGCTTCACTTTTTTCCAGTCAGTGGCCTCTTCCATAGAACCCTCATATGCATATAGAAAGAAGAGATGCTTTCCTGGCCAGGGGTGAACTTCTCCTTAAACCTAGGTTTAAAATTTATTACAAGAGGAGTGGAGAGGGTATTAACACCAGAAATTGGTGCAGGCTCATAAATCTCAGTTTCCACATAGTTGTGGGGGCCTGATGGTCCAACCATCGTCTTAGTCCCTTGATGTCCTCTAGGGATATCGCCCAGTTTTAGTTAATGGAGGAAATGGGGGCCTTTTAAGCAACCTGATCTATTAAGGCTTGGATATCAGCGCGTTGAAAAAGCTGACCTTTAAGGTTTAAGTGTGTATTAACCCCCAGAAGATTTGAACAAGCTGGAAAATGTGACTATTAATAAGCTTGGTGAAGGCGCTAAGATTATTCATTTCATCTAACAGTGCCTCAGTTGAGACCCCAAGTTGAGGGGGACTATGTCTACTCTTAGTTTACATCCTTGGGCCACATTTTGGATCCGATTCTATAAGGCGGCTAGGGCTGCCAAGACGTCCTTTTTCCAAGGGTCGTCAGGGTTGCCTAGAGTAGGCACTGCGGGGCCAGAGTCCTCAAGGCCTACGGGGGCCTTAAGGCCCTTCAATCCCTTCACGTCCTTCAGGACCTTACATCCCCCTAGGCCCTTCATGTCCTTCACTCCCAGAGGTGTAGTCACAAGAGGCCAGCTCCTGATTGTGTTGCTTGAGAGTCTGTACAGATCTTCAACTTGGTGGAGGCGTCAGTTCGAAGCAGATTCAAGGAATTGGACATTCTTATGAAGCTGGTCTTTGAAGTAGCCTGAAATTCTGCTATCCAACACCATGATCTGGTTCCACGCTTCGTTGATTAATTGTCAGTTATTGACAATGGATTCTCAGTTGTCTTGGACAAAGAAGGAGGCTGAGTTATAGAAATTGACAACATTGGAGTGTAAAGTTTGGGTAAGCCCTAGTTGTTGAGATTTCACGATAGTGCAACCAAACTAACTGTAGGAGGTGATGAATGGCAGGATGGACAAAGTTTTCAAGAGAGTGCTCAGTCCCCAAGATCAGTTCTCCCGCTGGTAGTTGGGCTAAAGTATATAAATCCTGCATGATAGAAGGCAGTGAAGAAGCGTGAGTGACTTGAGCGGCCTCCCACTGAATAATGACATTTAATAACTGTTTAATAATTCCTTTAAGGTTCTTGTACTGAAGTTTGTATTAATTACCATCAACGGAACGTAGAGTGAACTGGAAAGTGGCCTAAAACTCTATGCTTTACAGGCTTTGTGGGCAGTACTTTGTATTGTGAGGTACTAATCCATCAAGCAATGTTTCTTGACTGATCAGCAGGTTGACTTTCTTGACTGCTAGTATTCTCCATTGTTTGTGAAAGGCATTTTCACTTGGAAAGATCAGAGCCCACTGTAGTGAGCACCATTTTTCTAAGTGTAAAAGATCTCTTGAAAGATGTTAAGTTTGAAAATGGGTTCAAAGCTGGACATTAGTGGAGAGGTCAAAAAATATGGGGCAAATATAGAATACTTTTTGAGTTAGAAAACGTCATTATATAGGGCTTGTAGGGACATGGTGCCTCAAGGACCTTTGTGGCCCTGTATGATCAGGATCTTTCCTTGCCTTCCATGTTGACCGCATGGTCAGAACTCTAATTTTGCTGCATCAGCTCTCATGACCTCAGAGGTGGGGGCCGCGCCTCTTGTGATTCAGGAAGCAGGGATGAGATCCCTGAGGGTGTTTCCATTGATTCTTATATGCGTGATGCTTACTGATCAAATCTAGTTTTGGCGCCTTTAGGGTAAGGTTCCATTTGTATTAGTTTCTAGTATATCTGGTGAGGCTCAATTTGGGAGCAGTAATTTTGACTTTCTCTTCATCTAAAATCCTGACAAAATCATCCAAACTCCCTGAGCCACTACCCTTTTGTCACTCCAAATTAGCAATGCAATCTCATGGCCCTCATCTTAGGTTGGCGCGGGGCTAGGACTTTCTGGACCTTTAATGTTTTTAGCCTTTAAGGCCTTCAAGTACATGAGCCCTTCAGGCCCAATTGAGATTCATAGCCCACTGGAGATAATCATTTTTGTAATGGTCTGAGCATGAACCACTTCCCTAAGCTGGTGAATCCATCATGTTAAGTTTTTTCTCTGAGCTTCATAGAGCTGCCGTTGTTCAGATAATTGAGTTAAAAATTAGTCCAATTTAGCCAAATTGTGCGCTTAAAGGCACAGTAGCATTAGCGAGCTTCTGGGACTTCTCATCATACAGGTATGTAACAATTTTGTGATCAAGATGTACGAGACATTGTTGTAGCTCAATAATCTCTCTTTGGTTGTCAACAATAGCCTTACAGTTTTCCTTGCCATAGTTAAAGACAGTATCATATAATCTGAGGAGACAAAGGTGAAGTTGGTAGCTGAGGCTGAATTGTCTCAGAATCTCCATGCGATGCAGCCCTAACAGTTGTAGTTGATGATGAAGAGCTAGGTGAAAAAATAGCCATAGATAAGACTCATTTCATATAAATTCCACTGCCATGCTTGGGAGAATAGACATGGTGTATGAATGCATAAGATTAAAATCAATTTGAGTAGAGTAAGTCCTATCTGATCATTGTACAATTTTCAGAGTTCTGTAAAGTAGGGCTTCCACTGTTTGAGCAAATTAAGCTGATTGTATTTGGTAGCTTTCTTCATAAGGAGCTGTGATGTTAAAATCCATGAGTACATTGAATTGTAATGTTTCTCACTCTGTAAAAAGATATAACTGTCATCTTAAGCAGACCCAATTTTTCACACTCAATTCTTTTTTCTGTTGAGAAATACTTTTTTTCATTGTGATGATCCATCTTTGGAGAGGTTAGTCTTTGCTTGGTTGCCTTGAAAGGACCTGGTAGAAAGCAAAGCTTCAGTAAATCCGATCTTAACTGCCAGTTTCTTCATAGGCTAAACAATTATAAGTCAAATTACCTCCAGGGTTTGTCCTAATGAGATATTTCTTCAATAGGAACTATGCACTTTGTCAGTAACTAAAGGCGTGATAGAGTACTAAACGTTGTACTTTATTAAATCAAATAAGTTAAACATATATTGTTTTCAGAGAGTTGTGGTCTCAGTGTGGGTATCAACCATCAAGATTAACAAGATCTTCCCAAAATCTCAGATGAGCCAAATCTTTTGATTGGGGAGGAGAGGACCCTTTGTCACTCTCAGAGCAGGTTTCAGCATCACTTCAGCCCTTTAATTTAGTTATGACAATGGTCCAATCCAGGGTTTCATCAAGCAACATCTTCCAAAGTTTAGAGAAAGTTTCAGTTAAAGTTGATCATCATCTAAACTAACTAATTTATCTTTTCTGAAAAGGACCCTCTTTTCCTTATTGGGGTTAAACAAGATTATGATTTGCTCAATATGTTCTCATAATAGGAATTATTCAGTGATGATCTCCGATATGATTTTTTAGTGTTGATGACTTTTAGGCTTCTTTGAAGGAAGCTTTAACTTAGTATTTGATCATTTAAAGCTATGTCAATGACTTTTAGGATGCTTAAGGGGGAGCTCTTAATTAGCATTTATGATAAATTGTTGATTAGATTTATATGAGCTATCAGGGATGATCCCTGATAGTTTAGTTATCAGATTGAGGGCATGATCACCTACACTGTAAAATTGAGCTGATAGAAGTTCTGACCAATAGCATGTTGAATGCTGCAGGCCGATTAATAAACGCTATTCTCTGGCAACTGAAGCCAATAATTCTTATAGGTGGGTAATGGTTGCCAGGAACGACCCATATATATATGGTATTTTTTTCCCAATAAAGTTATCTTGTTCTTGGTAATACTAGATTTTACTTTTGAACAAAGGTCAAGTTTTAGTTGAACTACTACCAGCTCAGATTTGTCCTTCCTTTTGTCATACAGGATTTTGTATTAGTTAATAAATAAACACTCATGAACCTGTGCAGTGACCGCTTTTAAAAAAAGTGGTGCTCACTACAGGGGTGATTTCTGCGCCAATGTTGTCATAAGTTAAGATTTAAGATAATGAGTGGTGAAATATTGAATGAGGAAGAAGTAGTCAAGTTGGGCCTGAAGAGTGCAGAATCAATAAGTCATGGACTTAGAATATGTTGGAATGGAATCTGCTGTGAAGATAAATGAGTCATCCACTATCTCATTAAGCAGTAGAAAGACGTTAAATTAGAAGTCTCAAAACAACAACTGTTAGTCAGTGACATGAAGAAATAAAACCAAGCTGAAGTTAATGGGATTTGGATTGAGTTATTGAGACTCAAAGTCATGTCTGTATACTCCATATCCCTAAGCAAGGGGAAGAATTGATGGGACGAGTTGCTACAATGAATGGTATTATAATAAAGCGGGTTTGAGCGTGATTGAGGCACAAGATCAAGTCATGATGATATGGAAACCCTTGGACAACAATACTGACAAACTTCACCAGCTTACCAAAGAATTGGAAGAATTACGCCAGAAGTTTAAAAAGCTTAAGGCATGAAATTCAGGTCAAAAGAAGTGGGAAAAGACCATCACTGATCATCTATCCAAGTTGGAAGGGAACACTGGCCATTTTCATGAGGATCTTAAAAGCGGATCTATTCTAATCAAAGAAGTTTCCTCATTTGAGATGAAATCTCTGCTGAATCCAGTCACAGAACTCTTTGAAAAGTGCCTGGAATCCTGGCCGCTTACCCAGTGTGGCGCCCTATCTCATCAGTTAAAGTCACTTATCAGTAGCCAAAAATCATCAATAATCCCCCTGAAACCATAGAATTTTATCCAACTCTGAAGCTGCTAGAGTTTCAAAGGAATAATATCACTGCGTTCTTCAAGCTGTTTAAGATGTCCATGGTGGAATGTGGGGATCACCAAAAGGCGGTTACCGTGGTCAACTGCCTCAACATGGAGAGCCATAATCTCATTATATCCCAGTAGCACCAGTGGGTGGTCTTAAGAAGAAGCAGTTGTTGTAATTATGGGAGAGTTGGCAGTTTTGAGCAAATGCCAACTGTAAACAGTAGGTTTTAGGCATCCAGTTCTGAAAGAATGAGTCCATCAAAGCCTTTGTGACTGATTCTATGTGAAGCCCAGATACTTTTTGGGGCAGTGGCGTTGACTGATTTTGACGCTTGGATTGAAATATATCTGTGCTGTGAGGACATAAAGTCTAAATTGGGCTATGATCTCTACTTTAAACAAGGATACAAAGATGGCTTAAAAGAAGGTTTCTTGCGGATTTGCGGGGCCACCTTTGATGTACCCAACAAGAGCTATTGCAACGCCAACACTGACAACATGGGCTATGAGGGAAAATTCTCCAATAAAGATTGAGTGGTAGTCAACAGCAAAGATCAAGCTAATTCATTTAAAAAGCTCCAAAAAAGCAACATATGAAAACAGGTCATCTGATACAAATGTGGTAAGTATGGCCACACCTCGCAGTTCTGCCACTCTAGGACAGACAAAATCTATATTGTTGTTCCTAATGACAAACAATTATCCTATGCAGTAAAGGATTAGCCGGAGTAGATGTGGATCAGTCTATCTCACATATGCTCAGGTTTCCATTGATCAAATAAAACAACTGTATCAAGCGTATGAGGCAAATCATGATGTTCTTTTAGTTACCCACTTGTAAACATGACCTCTGAGCCTGTAAGGATTAAAAAGTGGCGTGACCATATTTTAGCAAGCCTCAAGCCATGAAAGTGCACATGGAGGCCAATAGTACTTTTTATGATGCTAATATTTTGATCCTCATGGCTACCGTCAAGTAGCAATTCGCTAAAGTAGCTTAACAGATTTCTCAATTCTTTGATTTTGTAAAAAATGCCGCCATTTTTAGAGTAAAAGATATTTCTTCTTATTCTGATTGCACTCATGCTGATATTTGAGTAAATAAGTAAAGCTTCAATCCAATATCAATAGTGGGGCTCCAACTAGTATTGTCTCTAAGAAGTTATTGAAGATTTAAAGGCTTGCCCAAATGTAGATCATAAATAAGGTTTTAAAAAGTCATGCCTGCATACTACTACTTCTTGGGGTGCATATAGCGCCCTGCATTTATGATTTAGATCCCTTTTTGTCACCACACTGGAAATAGTTTTTTCTAAACAGAATTATGAAATAAAGACTGACACCAACTTCATGTGACAGTATGGGGTACAATGCGATTTCTAAGGCAATTTTCTCAAAATTTAGGAAAAGCTTTGCTGTTACTTTACAACCAAAAAGGGATCCATCCCCAACAAGAGGAATGATTATATTAGACTGATATACACAGATGGTAGCATACCAGTAGAATATCAACAGACCAGCAAACGTTCCAGGCTGTTGCTGGCTCAAATTGAAGAATGTTGAGGGGTTCCTTTAAGGTTCAAACGCAGATGGTTGTGGATTCCAAGGAGCAGTGCATCATCAATACAGGCCTTACCTTGGATATTACAGACTATCTGCATGGCAAAATCCATAAATCCTGTCAAAAATGAAGAACTGAACCCCATATAGCACCTGGGATTTTATTTCCAGCCTTGGCAAAATTCTGGTACTGGTCTCCAACCTCTTAGTTAGACCAATATTGGTAGAGAAGAACCAAATAGTGTCCTTTGCTCATTTAGCTCCTATGATGGAATATTTATTGTTTCATAATTTTGGTCAGTTGAACAAAATAGGGTCACCTGATGACCCAGAATTCCTGTAAATCCTTGCTGTGTTCAATAGGGATAAATTGACGGGGAACTCAGAGGAACAAAAGGACCATGTACTAAGATTTTTGAACGTTATTTCAGGGTATTTGCACAAGATGATTGTATTTTGGTTGCATTAAAGTTATATTCTATAAGGCTGATGTCGGAGATCAACTACCAATTCATTTGAAACCAATTTGATGTTCAAAAAAATCAAGGCCATATTACCAACAAAGTTGTTAAGCTAATTGATCATGTGTTATTGGTCCCATCTTCAAGCCCTTGGGCGTGTCCAATCTTAATTTTATAAAAGAATGATTGGTCCAACCAGGTTGTTATAGACTATTGTCAGCTGAATAAAATAATGAAAAAGGACTCATACCCACTTCCGCGGATTGATGACTCTTTTGATTGCTTATGAGGGGCTTAATTCTTTTTGGAGATGGATCTCATAACTGGGTATTGGAAAATTGACCCACCTAGAGAGTATCAAGAAAAATTCATGATCATTACCAGAAATGGATCATATCAGCTGACGCAAATTCCCCAAGGTCTTTGTAACGCGCTGGTAATGTTCCAACAATCAATGGATACTTTATTAGGCGATTTGAAGTTGTCAGGCATCTTCATCTACTTGAACAATATCAATGTTTTTCAGTCACATTTTATAGATCACCTCAAACATCTAAAAAAAGTTTTCAAAAAAATTAACAGCATCAAATTTGAAGCTAAAACCTCAGAATGCCACTTCTTAAAAAGAAGACTAAGAGATTTGGGTTTTATTGTTGATGCTAATGGATTTTGCCCTTAAAAACCCAAGGTCGAGGAAATTCAGGGTATTTCCCAACTGAAGAGCGTTTGACGTGTGCAGGTATTTTTAGGGATAGTCAGCTATTATTGCAGTTCATTAAGAACTTTACTTCTATCGCTGAACTACTTTTCAGTTATTAAAAATCCAAAGAAAGGTTTTGTATGTAATAAGGAAGCCAAGTCTTCTTTGATGCTCTTAGAGTATATCTGATGAAAGAACTGATATTATGATACCCAATTTCTGTCTAGCAGTTCATTATCCAAACTGATGCATCACTGAAAGAATTTAGTGCCGTGTTTTTTCAGGTGGAGAAATTTGGATATGAACGCCCTGTAGCATATGTGATCCATGCTTTGAGTAAGATAGAGTGGTTTTATACTGTGACTGAGTGGGAATGCTTTATGGTAATATACACCTGTCAGCAGCTCAGAGTATATATTCATGGAGTTCATGATACTGTGATGACCAACCATTCCTCATTGAGATATCTGAATAACCTAAAAGAGGCTGAAGGGAGGTTGACCCAATGAGCTTTAAAGTTTCAAGCATATAATTATGAGATCATGCAACAAGTGGGGACCACACATCAAAGTGCTGATGGATTGTCATGATTGCCCTCCATTTTAGTGTTTCAAAATGAAGTGTAAACATTGTATTAGAAAATACTTAATGGGGATAACAGGGACCACCCACCTGAGATTCAGCAATTACTAAACTAAGCGATGGAAAACATGAAGATTATTAAGGGTCAATTGTTTAAATCTTTGGAGAGAAATCCCTATTGTTTCCATGGCCATCTGAGCGCACTGCATTTATTAAAGTGACTCATAATGTAACAGGTCATAGGGCCTATGGAAAACTTTGGAACAGGTTCAATGGGAGTACTATTGGGAATCCCTTATTTCAATGCTGTGGAACATCTTGGTTGCTGTGCAATGTGTCAGGCACATAAAACCTTTAAGAAAGCTACTACCTTCTGACTAGTGGAGCTTGGGTTCATGGGCATATTTCATACATAGATGTAGTAGGGCCATTGACCATGAGTACTTAGAAAAGCTGTTATGTCATTGTAGCAATTGATCACCTAACTTGTTGGATAAAGATGCGTGCTATAGCTAAAGTATATGCCTGCAGTACTGCTAAGTTCATAATTGAGCAAATAATTTATCAGCATGGCTGCCCTCGAGTTATTTTAACAGATAATGGCAACAACTTTTTTGCATATTATTCTGAAATTAAACAAGTTAATGAGACTAAGAGGAGTTCTGAAGAGCCCTACCATCCAGAGACCAATAGGATGGGTGAAAGGGTAATGGTACTATGGCTGCTGCCTTGAAGAAGCTTGTCGCTGGAAAACCTTCCAGATGGGTAACATATTTTTCAGTGGTGACTTTCGCTTATATTTTAAATTATCATTCACCAATGGATAACTCCCCATTTGAATTTCTTTATGGGCGTCAAGTTGGGTTGCCCCCAATTTTATATTCTGCACTTGAACTGAGTCTGGAAGTGATGCCTCTACAATATTTGGAAACTTGACAAAAATTTCTATAGGTTTACAGCTCTCTGTCTATGCCAATACTCTAAAGTGAAACTTTAGTCAAAAGAATATGAGGATGCCAAACGGGATGCTATCTCAGCTGTTAAAATAAACAATAGGGTTAACTATTATGAAACCCATAGCTTCAGATAATGAAACAAGCTAGAAAAGCTATGGATTAGTCCTTTAAAGTCATTGTTAAGTTGGAATTGGATGCCTACATGATTAAAAACCTCTCCAATGGTAACATCATGAATAAGTGCATTCTAAGTTCTTACAAGCATGCAAATAACTTTCCATATGGCTGGGAGCATTTTGCTATATACTATTTGTACTGATATCTGGATGCCTGTTTAACATGCTATAAGTGGCTTAATGCATCAAGTTCTTCAGCTATGATTGCCAATCATTTTTTGGGATACTATCATTATTTCACGGTGACTAATGCTGATAGTGGTTTCTACCTTGTTTTATTTTTTGGCAACATATACTTTCGTTGGGTTTCCTCCACCTCTAGGACACAGGGGTTGGGTGAAGGTATTTGTGACAGAAGATAGGTTGGAAGACGATAATCTGGTTAATTATGGTGACATGTTGGGGTTTTAACCAGAGTATGCTTTGCCTAATATGTTTGGATACTAGTAAATTATTCAGGGATGATCTCAGATATAATTTATCAGTGTCAATGATTTTTAGGCTTTTGTGGAGAAATCTCAAATTTAGTATTCAACCACTCAAAGCTATTTCAATGACTTTTAGGCTCTTGAAGGGGAAGCTCTTTATCATTTATGATTAATATGATGATTAAACTTTGCATTAATATCAGGGATGATCCCCAATAGTTTAGTTACCAGCTTGAGGGTGTCAAGGAATTGGTATGACTGGATGATAAGCCATATAGTTCAGCAGGCTTTATTTTATTAGGTGAAGTGAGCATCAAGATTAGGTAGTAAATTATGTCAACTTAAAGTGAGTCAATAGAGACATAAAATTTTGTCAAATAGAGTGAATTCCTCCAGAGCCTCAATTATGGGGCTAAACCACTAAAATTGTAGTGAATAGGGATTAACTAAGCTGAAGGGTTGAAACCAACTGAGAACACTGAGGATTAAGAGTGGAGTAAGAGAATGGGTAAGAGGAGTTTTTTGGTAGAAAAAAGGATTGAGTATCCAGAGGGAAGAAGAGAGGATAAGGTTTAGTGGAAGTGGTCTGCTATTCTTATATATAATAAAATGGTATCTGTCAAAGCAATAGCTTCCCATTTTTATATAGCTATTATTTATTAAGGTTTGTTGAACTTCATATTGTCCTTCCATTGTTCAGTGGTTTTAAAAATGTGCAACCAGTTTAGCGGAATTCAATTAATACTGCCAAAAGTTAACAGAGGGCATGATCACCTACACTTAGAATTTAAGCTGACTGAAGTTCTGACCAATAGCATGTTGAATGCTGCAGGTTGATGAATAGAAGCTATTCTTCAGCAACTGATGCCAATGATTCTTATAGGTGGGCACTAGGTTGCCAGAAACAACCTATATATGAATTATTTTTCTTACAAATAAAGTTATCTTGTTCTTGGTCTTACTAGATTTTACTTTTGAACAAAGGTCAAGTTTTAGCTGAGCTGTTACTGGCTCAGATTTGTGCTTTCTGTCATTATACAGGAAGTTATATTAGTTTTTAAAAACCTTGCAAACCTATGCAGTGACCACTTTTTAACATTACTTTCAATGAAAGGGACAGTCATGTGCATTGTGGTCCAGAGCTTTAAATTTAGTGCAAATAGGGGCTGCTTGTTCAGGGAAGATGGAAAACAGAGTTGAGAAGATACCACCAGGAGGTTACAGTTAGCAATTCATGGTATTCCAGACAAACCTTCCCAGATTTCCAGGTGGCTGTCAATAACATTAGTAACTTTGCTGCTGCGGAGCTTTGGTATTATATAAAGGCTTTGTAATTCAAACTTCTAGATACCTCCATACTTTATAAGCCCTTTTTTGAGTTAATTTCAACATATTCATGTGGGAGGGTATCTGGAAGATTGTTAGAACTGATAAATAATGTAGTATTATTGTTGTAGCGGGTGTGTTTCACATGCACTATGTTTGAGACTTCCACATATTTTAACTTCAATTTAATCCTGAAGATTTATCAGATGCCTATGTGGTAGGTAGGCTTAAGTCAAGCCAACTTCAATAAAGGGTCCTTTTATGAAAGTGCAAGCCAGTATTAACTCTTCCTGACACTCTGACACCTTTTTCTGAAAATAGGGTATTCTACCTTACAATATATGTAGATGGCATGGAGCACAGTTGAGATTGGCAGAGAATGAGTGATTGGTGTAAGAATATACTATTCTGCATAAACTTTGGTACAAACCCTTGGTTGCGCTTTGACTTGTTTGTCATTGTGCCCATTATATACTATGACTCCTGTATTGTATGCCTGTTACCAGGTGGATTATTGTGGCCAATAAACTTCCCCTTTAGCAACACCAGCGTACTGGAATCAGTTTTTGTTAAACATATTTACTTATTTGAGGCAAGCTGACCAGGGGACAGACATTACCAAAAGAGAGAAATAAAGAAAGCATCAACATGAAACCAGAGCATGGTCAACTCCATCAAAAAAGTTTTTTCATCTCCAGATTGGGACTCAGATTTTATGGTTACATCATGGGTAAGGTTTTTATTTATTAGACCTAATAACTGCCAATAGCTTCTTTTGTCATGCATCCTGATCAATGTGCAAAGGGTGGTAATTGAACCCACAACCTTCAGTTTGGTAGCTGTATGCCCTACTGACTCGCCTTCCAACCCTCAGTTTTTGTTAAACATATTTTACCTATTCCTATGTACTTTTATTGGCTTAATAAATCAAATTAAAGCGATTTATTAGCAATTATTTGTTGTTAAATAGTGAAAGATACTAATGATATATATAACCTATTTAATAACTATCATAATTATAAATATTGGTTATTTTATCATGCAGACTCTCTTGTAGGTAGAGAGATAATTATGATGGCTATAAAAACAAATGAAAAGACTGGAAACTGGTTTAATTGCTGAGCATATTATTTTAGTAAGATATATGCTTTAGTTTAAAGATTAGGTAGTAAATTTCATCATCACACTGATGTGAATTTGTAAAGTTATACTAGAATTATACAGTAGAATATTATATCTCTGGGGCCTTTTGTATAGTCACCAAGTTTAAGGACCAGATAGTCTTATGATGTTTGTTTATTGTATGATGAAAATGATATCTCACTAATGACAAGTATAGACCCCAGAGATTTGATATATAGATTTATATTTTATATTATTAAAAGAAAGTGTTTGTGCGCGTATGTGACGCCAAGCCAAAACTACTCATGTAGAGTTTTAAAATTTTGGATATAAGTGGATGAGAGGGGGTTCGTGTGAACCTTGAAGCCAGATCTTTTATTTTTATAATAAAAGAAAAGTGTTTATTTTTAAGAAGTGATATTTTATATATTTTAATAGTTATCAGCTTATTGTTACAGCTATGCAGTTTAATATTCAATTGATTTAATAGGTTAAATGGCTTTGCCAAGTGATTTATGGTTTTAGGTTGATTCAATAGGAAGGGTGGTTAGCCGGGCAGGTAAAACTGCTTCCACCCCTAGTGCAGGTTTTGAACTCAAAACCTGCACTGGCTAGAAAAATTCTCGGTGTGGTATATTTGTCCCAAGGTCGACCCACCTCAAATAATTTTTAAGGTTGATTCAATAGGTTCAGTTTGGTTTTGGCCAAATGGTTGGAAGTTTTTAGCTGATATGAAAGTTTGTTTATTCTTTAGCTTAGTGATAGTCATCTTTAATAGAAACTTGTATATTTGATCTATATTATCTGTCAAATGAAACTCACAAACTATGCTGGGTAAAATGGTCTATCAATATAATAAAAACTAAAGATAATTAGAAAAAAAGCAACTGCTTTTCAATTAGCCTAATGAAATTTGTACAGTTAGCCTCATGCTTAATAGGATGTGTTATGAGTTCAAGAGATTATGAACTCAATTAACGTCAGATAAATTAATTAACTTCAATATCTAACTAATAGCCACTTTTTGCACTTTTTTCTTGGTTTTATAATTTACAAGATGATACTAATCCATTGCTTTAGATCTATAGTTAGATGGCTATCAATAAGTTTTGAAACCACCAACCTATTGAATTAAACAACCGCCAACCACCTGCCAAAATCATTAATCCTATTGAATTAAACAACCATCAAACACTTGGCTAAAATGAATTAGACCCAACAAATTGATTAAATCTTTAACTATTTAACCAAAACTAATAGAACTAACAAAATAACCAAAAACTATCAACTACTCACCTAAAACCGGTTAAAACTATAAATTTAACTAAACAATCAACCAAGTTACATTAAACCATTGAGGCTATAAATTCAACTAAAAACTACCAATCAATCATCCAAAATCAATTATTAAACTAAAAACGACCAAAAATGACCACTAGATTCATCAAAACTATGAACCTATTGAATTAAATGAACATTACCAAAAGGCAGCTAAAATGATATAAAATCTTTAATAGAATCTTATAATTTTTTAGATCTTATAGATATAAATTTTAGGGAATGGTAAAGGGATATTTAACAAAAAATATAGTAATTTTTGCCAAGTTTGATGATAACTAATTTATTTTTTTATGAGATATTTTTAGTAAAATAAATGCATACAATGATTTTTATTTACATAGAGATATAGAAACTAGCAGATAATATAAATGCGGACAAAGCTGTAGCTACCTGCTAGTTTGTTTTATCGATATGGAGTCACCATGTAATTGAATTATAACCTATATGGAAAAAAGATAGATAAGTTTTATATAAATAAATGGTTATTAGTTAGTTGCTTTATAATATATAGTCAACAGACAGATAATTTTATAAATTGATAGATGGATAAAAGTTGGTTAGTTTATTCTATATATAGTTACCAAATAAGTATATTATTATCTAGATTGTTGTTAAAAAGTTAGTTGATAAATTTTATATGGTTAAAGGGGGTGGAAGGCGAGTCGGTAGGGCGTACGGCTACCAACCTGAAGGTTGCGGGTTCGATTCCCGCCCTTCGCACATCGATCGGGGTGCCAGCCGAAGGAAGCTATTGGCGGTTAGTAGGTATAATAACACGAAAACCTTACCCATGACGTAACCAGAAAAATTTGAGTCCCGATCCGGAGGTGAAAAAAAACTTTCTACGACAGAGTTGACCCTGCTTAGGTTTCATGTCGATACTTTCTTTCTCTATTTCGGTAATGTCCGTCCCCTGGTCGGATTGCCTCGAATAAATAAATTTTATATAGTTAACATATAGATAGTTTATTATATAAGTAATTGATTAGAAACTTTGTTTCCTGTTATATGAAAATTATTAATCAACATCTTGATACCATTTTGAGATAGCAGGGGTGAGTGTGTGTTAAATAAATTATAAGTAATATACATTTAATGCTAACTATAGTAAAATTAGCCTCCCTTGAAATATTGGTTTGATTGAGAGTTAGTCATATCATTACCACAAAAAGAGGTTTTCTACAGTAACTTTGTTTTATTTCAAACTATTATAACCAAACAAAGTATAGAGTCTAGCTCTGCGTAACTGTTATGAGTATGAAAAGTTTTAAAATATTGGCTCAGTAGTTTATGATATTACCACAAACAGTCTAGTTCCCTTAAAACTTTACTTTAAAGATATGATTAATATACAAGTAGATATATTGCTATATAGGTAAATGATTGGAAAAATAAATTATTTGTTATATAAAAATGACTAATCAACATCTTGATCCCATTTTAAGGTATATAGGAGCATAGTGTGTGTTAAGTAAAAGTTTGGATAATTTCCATTTAGCTATTTAAGTTTATCCAGCCTCACTTGGAAAGATTGTTAAGTTAAAAAGTTTGACATAGTATCACCCAAAAGGATTTTTATATTAGTAATTTCTGTTTATTTTTAACCTATCATTTCCAAACAAAGTGGAGAACCAAAGGCATGGCACCTACTGTGAGCACAAAAGATTTTAAAAAGAATAATTCTGTAGTTTCACCATCTAGTACTAAAAAAATAATTCTGTAGTTTCAGAGATTACTGCTAACAACCTAGACTCCCTAGAAATTTATATACATAGAAATGATCAATAGTCTCAGGATCAAGGAGGGTATGAATGCTCTAGTCACAAACTTATAGCTCCCAAGGAACCTCCTGAGTGACTAAGAAACTGTCATAGTAGCAGCTAATTTGAAAAAGACTGCCCATACACTCTGGGTTTGACAAGTCCCAAAGTGTATGGCACAGAATGCCAATGTTTATATGGCCTAGTGACTTTTTTAAGGGAAGCTTTTGGGTTTTTTGAAAAGTGGTAATAAAAAACACAACTAAGCCTCACAATAAGACAGAAGGCTGCAATGAGGCAATCACAGTTTTATTGGTACAACCTCAAGTGTGAGAAAGTAGTGAAGGCAACAACGCATTTAAGTCCTACAGCTTTTGGTTTTAGCAAGATGATGGATTGAAAACGTTGAGTGTTATAGGTTAATATATCACGCCAAGTTGGTGATGGATTGACAGAGTATGTTAACATTGCATGTTTTCATGGCGTTCATGAAAGATTAGTAAACAGGATTGAAAACACTCAGGTTTATTAGCTCTTTTACAGCATGGAGTGCCTTTGATTAGCTAATCACAATGCCCACTCCATGAGTGCCAATGATAATTCAAAGATGGCAGCGTGCATTGCTGAATGGTGTTGGGGGAATCAAAGGTGAGATGTGGAGGTCAGATTCCACACAAAATAAAACTAGGGAAAGATTTAACTACTAAGAGAAATTAATTAGAAAAATAAACTGGCAGCATACCCTAAGGAGAGCTGTTGCCTTTATAGTGGGGCAGAAGAGTTGGAGAGGTGCTCAAAGCAATGTTTTGCCCTGGGCTCCTGCACACATTTAATGGGTGGATAGGGAAGAGCAATAGGGGAGGGTGTAACTTTATATCAAATCAAAAAAATTTGATAAAAAGCCGGCGAAAGGCTAAAAGTAACCAATCCAATCTTAAACAGATTCTTCCAGATTAAGGCATTGTTATTCCAAGGTTTATTAATCTTTGTTAAGACTTGTTGATTAATTTAACTGATCTTAAGAGCGGATTAAGCAAGTTGTGGGATTGATCTACAATTAATCATACTTAAAATACCAAATCCAAAATAACTACTAATGAGGAGTTTCAAGGTGGATTTTGGCATTTTTTATACTACAGGTGACCTGGCTATGAGTGGGATGAGCCTTAGGGTCCTGCCGGTGGAGCTGACCTGAACCACTTCCCTGAAAACTCCTATTATTATTTTTAACAGGTAGAAGAGGTAATGGAGGACAGGGAGGGAGAATCTGTCATGGTTGGATGATATCATAGTAGGGACTGATGCTAGAGATAAGGCTGGGTGACAGGAAGCCCAGAAGGTGAAACTTCAGGCTCTCCCTGACCTGAAGCACACCTTAGATCAACGCTGGGTGCAAGCCAAGCATGCCCAGATTGATACTAAGGGGGTGCAAAACGCCCAGCCTCTGATCTCGGCTCAGGCACTAAAACAAACAATTTATGTTTTAAATGGAGATGGTTCAATTCGCTTGGTTGGAGAGCAAGGGTTTGAGTCCCGCTCCAGCTATGAAATTTTAAGCTCAGGTAAAATACGGCTTCAATCAATTACTCAAGTGAAGGCACTTTTGGTGTATTTTACTAAAATGGACAGAAGCATCTGTTTATTGGAGCGTCAAGGCTTGGGCGCATTTCTGCAGAACCCAAATTTCCCCAGCACACTTTAAATATGGTTTTGCGACCAACATTCCTTGTTGATTGACTTTTCTTAAATAAAAATACCCATTTTTTTACATTTTTACATATGGTTCCTTGGGCTAACTTGGTGGCAGACCTCTTTGGGAGGTCTCCAACCATGTGGGCCACTACCTTCTATTGCAATTTACCAAAATCCCAGGTGCTCCCTTGGGCTGCCCAGGTCCCCTCCAGGTCAAAGCACCCAAGACCCCTGACGCCAAGTTACATTTGATTATGGACTCACCACTGGGGTCCACTCAAGCCGTGATATTCCTGTCTTACCTGGTACTTTATGTTGCGTTTTACACCCTTGCCTGGGGTGCCTTTGGCACAGGCACCGTTTGAGGTGCCTTCCTTTCCATTATTTTAATGGCTAGTTCCCTAGCAATGTGGGTTTGCATCCCACATCACCTTGCTGGGAATGAGAGAGTTACAGACACTCTCTTGACAGAATCTGTGGGGCAAGGCAGTCACCTACCGCTCATCTAACACGTGCTCCAGATCACAGAGGTGCACAAGGGGAGCCACTGGAGTCATTAGGTCCTTCTTATGACATACAAGAAACTGCTCCTGATCCATATGGAGAGTATTGATATCAAGACTTACATTATCCTTTTCTTTAGGAACAGGATACGTTCTGACACCTAGAGCATGGGCAAGGTTGTAGTTCCTGTGTCTCTTGGGAAGTTTGATGGTGAGAATGGCCACAATACCTTAGGAGTTCAGGGCGCATAAGGATTGCCTGGTGTAACTTATAATAAGCTCCTTAAAGTTGATGCAGTTTTTGGAACTCACCTAGCTGTTCTCATAGTATTGGTAGACTTTTCAGGCTACCTAGTACTGGATGGAGTTCCGTGTTTCCAGGAAACCAGAATGGCCTCAACTTTGTCCTCTTTGTAGTTGTCTACAATGATAGGTTCTAAAGAAGTAGACATGGGGCTTTGAAGGAAGAAACTGGGACACATTATATACATTGTGTTTCTTCAATTGGAAGGGGAGTTTGATCTTAAAGTTGCCATTTCCTAAGTCCTTCAGCACTTTATATGGACCTGAGCATTTGCACAAAAATTTTATGTTGCGGACTTTCATATTCAAGTGTTGCATGTCAAATATGACATGATTCTTCCTTAAATTTATGGCCTGAGTGACGTTTCCATTCTGAAAAGTTCTTATAGTCTTCCATAGTTTTAAACAATTAATCATGTACAAGATTCTGGGTTTTGTGTAAGTGGTTCATGCGATTATCTGCCACTGTAACTGTGGATGTAAAGCGGTTAACAAGATGAAATGAGTGGTTGTATACTAAATTAGTTTCAAAGGAGGAGAAGCTAGTGGATGCATGAATTGCATTGTTGTACGCACTATGCACTAGGGGGACTTCAGATTTTCATGTATCATGACTGGCTATGATATATCAGCGAAGATATTGCTCCAGAGTTTATTTCACCCTCTTAGTTTGACCATCCAATTGGTGTTGATAAGAGGTTGACCAACTGGGATTGATCTAGAGAAGGTCAAGAAGAGCACTCCAGAATTTGGTGTAAATTGGGGCCCGCTACACTTACTATCTCCATTGTGAGACTAAACACAGAGAATAAATGGGTCACAAACAGGACTGCAGTTTCTTCAGATGTGACCATTGTGTTACAAGGGATAAAGATCACGATATTGATGAAATAATATGAATACCATAATTGCATCAAATCCTTTCAAAAGGGAGATCCACAATTTTATTAAATGACACAGAGGTCCAAGGCCCTTCAGCTTGTTGCAGGGGATGCAAAAGCCCTTCTTCCATGATCTGTCTGGTTTGGTTTAAGCACATACTACACAAATGGGAGATCCACAAGGGGCTTTTCTTGGAGGATCCTGGCCAATTGTAGTCCTTATAACCAATAACTCACAATTCTAAGACTCTGAGTGGCCTACTGTCAGAGGATCATGGTGCTATTTGATAAAATGGTAATGGAGGGAGATGGAACCCAGACTCTATCCCAAAATAGGATTACTCTATCCTTTAAGGAATAGTGGGTTCTCTTTGGGATTTTTACTTAGGAACCTCATATAACCTAATCCCCTCTGGGGAGAATAGCTTGGTCAGGACTTGGTCTTGGAGGGTCGCGTCAGAGGGTAGGCTGAAAAAGGAAGTTTAGAGTGGGACAGCATCAGGATTTTGGAGGAGGTAATGACAGTTGTAAGGTTATTAAGCTCATCTATGCTAGGGTTCATAGAAGGGTTCCAGCTAACATGTCTGGCAAGACAATCAAAGACCCTTTGACAAACTCATACTTAAAGTTAAAGCTGCATAGGTCAAATTAGGTGTGTGCTTGGTGGTGGAAAGCTTTTGAGGCTTTCTATAATAAATAAGAGACTGATAGTTGTTCTGCACTATGACCTCATGTTGTTTCTACTAAAGGAGGTATTTCCAGTGATCCAGTGCCAAGGACACAGCCGCCAGTTTTTTGTCATAAATTGCCCAACTTTTCTCTGAGGATGAGAACATCCTGGAAAAGTAAGCCATCAGATGCTCACCCCATCATGTTTATGGAGAAGCACCGCTCCCACAGCAACTGAAGATACGTCACTAGCCTCAATAAAGGGACTAGACGTGTCCACATTCCTGAGGACTGGTGCTAAAAAAAACCTTTTTAATGGTCTTGAAGGCCTATTTGCACTTCTTTTTCGTCTGAAGGAAGAATATTTGCCAGTCATGGGGTGAAGTAATGCCGCCAATATAGAAAAGGCAGAGGAGAACTTTTTTGAAGATTACTGTTCCAAGAAAGCTCCTAAATTATTTCATAGTAATCATGGTGGGCCACGACTAAATAGCCTTCAGCTTATAAAGGGGAACTATATAACCATCCTCTAGAACTAGGTTTCCAGGAAGGTCACCTTTTTATGATAAAAAAAACATTTGGATTGTTCATGTAACCCCCAGCCTTATGGAGATCAGCCATTATTGCTTCCAGATCCTTTGCGTGTTGCTCACAGGTGGGAAAATGGATCAGTATGTCATCAATATAGGTGACAGCTTATGAGAAGTGGAAATCTCCAAGGACATCATCAATGAGGCTCTGAAAGGTTATTAGGGCGTTCTTTACCCCAAAAGGCAACACTTTGAACTGGAAGATTTCCTGCTTAGTTGGATGGCTGTAAGCCACTCATGCCCTTTCTTAGACCTTACTTGGTTGAAGGCGTTCACCAGGTTGAGCTTAGAGAACACCCGCAATTTTTTGATAGTTTGATTAATGGATTGTTCTAGGGTCAAAGATAGGGATCTGGAACTGTTACATTATTCACATGCCAATATTCAACTCAAATCTGCAAGGTTTCATCTGTCTTTTTAGACAAAACAACTGATGAAGTGATAAGGAAGAATTTTAACAATCCAGCCTTTCTCTACCATACCATCAAATCATATTCTAAGGCCCTTAACTTCTCCTTCTATGTATGGTATAAGGGCAGATTATCTTGACTAAGTGTACCATAGATTAAAACGTCAGGTCATACACAAAGTGTGGTGAGTGCTAGGTAGCCAAGAACATGTTAAAGACATCTTTGTGAGGGTGAGGAAAGAGGGGAAAGCTGATAGGAGGTCTGTGGAGAGAGGAGCAGATGGGTAAGATTAATCATATGGCAGTCTCTGGTAGATAATTATAATTTCATGGAATTTTCTACTGAGCCTACTATTGGTAAAAAATAGAAAAATGTGGATTAACTCGAAGGTTATTTGCTGGCGATACTACAACCCCACCCCAATGATACAGGTTTAATAAATTAGGTATTGTAGAAAAACGTTACAGAAGCAAAAGTTATCTTCAAATAATCTCATAGGATGCTGCACAGTGTGACATTTCATGGGTTCATAGAGTGCTCCCAGTATTGGAAGGTCCACATCTGTGTCTAGATCTAAGCATTGGGCAATTTGGATACTAAAAAATGCCAGCCACACCTAAATCCAGAAGATTCTGAACAGTAACCTTGTGTGTCTCATAAAAAAGCCAATGGGAAATGTGAACTATGCTTGAGCTTCATTAGAGAAAGCGGTAAGTGTGAGAGCTGCAGGAGTGGGAGGTAGAGCCAGGATGAGAAGTAGGCTCTTAGTAGCACACAGGCTTTCTGTAAGCTTCTTTAAAGAACATCTTCTGGCTCTAAGTAATCAGACGGCCAAGCAAGATGCTGGCGTAAACCCAGGTTCTCCCCAACAAGAGAAGATATTAGGATGAAAAAATAGTGGGGTCTATAGCAACTAATGAGGAGAAAACCTCACCAATTTCATATAAGATGGCGGAGAGCGCCGGAGTACATGGTCAGTATATTATGTCATGATAGCAGCTAATTTGAAGAAGAATGCCCATACACTCTGGGTGTGACAATATCCAGTGGAAGTCACAGAATTCCAGGTGCTTAGCTAGACTAGCAACTTTCAGAAAGGACACCCTATGGGCTAGTTGAGGAGTAATAATCTTTAAAAGCATACCAAAGAATCCCACAATAAGACAGATGGTTGCAATTGTGGTAACCGTGGGTCTTACTGGGGTAACCCCCATGGGTGGGATAGGCAGAGAGGGTGACAACACTTATGAGTCCCCTGGCTGTTGTTTGTTACAAGATAATGGATAAAAACCTCATAGATATAGGTTGGACAGATCACGCCAAATTAGTGTAAGATTAGCAGAGTAGTACTCTGCAGGTGTTCACTGCATGTGTGACAAATTGGCAAAAGGGTCACAAACACAGTGTCAAAATCTGAGGATCACTCGCTTGTTTTTTATTATCCTGTATGTCTATTCGGACCAAAGTTCCAATAATTGATTGTCAATAGTGCCTATAGCTTACAGTATTTGGACCATCTAAAAACTCACTAGGCCTACTAAATTTGCCTTGACTCTTCTGGCCGATTTTTGGCATAATTTTCCCTTCATGTTTGGGAACTTCTTCTGAGGCAGGTGGATATACAAGCTGTGGATCAGGCACGTTCAGCTTGTTGACACTTTCTCCAAAGAAAAGGATTCAGTGAGAAAACCAGGAAAGAGATAAAATAAATAAAACTTTTATTATAAGCTATTTATTAGATAATGTTCATTAGGCCAGGTGCCGGTATTTATACCTCTAGGGCATCTCCTGACCACATTCCAGCACAAAATTTCAACAGCTATTTTACCACCTCAGTTTGGCCTATGACTGAAACCTTTTCTTAGGTTCATTGGTGGCAAAATACTCTCAAAATTGGGAGGATTTCAGGTACAAAAATTGCAATAAAAGCATGCAAAATTGTCCTAAGATCTTCTGGATTTCAGTTTTGTCATACTGCTGACGAAATTCACCTTCTGTGAAATCTTGGCATCAATTGAAGTAAATGAAGCTTTAATTGTGACGTCAGCAGGCCTCTTCCTCAATAGCACTAGGTAACCCCTTTTGGGTGGTCCACGCAAGTGCTATCATGCCAATTACATGGATTGACATACAAATTTCGCCCTAAGGTGGGAAACTGATTACGTTTTTTGTTTGTCTGAAGTCCATGGGATTTTAGACGTTAACTTTGGTTCATCCCCGAATAATTTTTATACTTTTAAGTTGATTGTGATCCCAGTAATCAGGACCAATTGCTGAGATTTAATACATTGGAACTTGGCTATAATATGTGAGTGTATTAGGGCCAAGTGCTCTGCTTAAATACTTGAACAAATTATCATTGAGATATTTGGCCCAAATTGTATAATTGCAATAGGGTTTGAGGTGAGAATATAGGTGTTAGCTCAAGCGTTGAAAGGGTAATAAGCCCAATCTGATGGTTGTCAAAGATTTATTTTGAGTCAGCCACCAGAATATGACATTTTCCCCCTCTTGACTCAAACATAAGCCCTAATAGTCCCAATTAGCTTTATTGGTCTTTTCTCATTGGCACAAACGCCAAATGAGGTTGGAGTTGGTTTTTCTAACTGGTAACTTCAGCCAGAACGGCCATTGAATCTGAAGTATGATGGCCCAAATGCCCGTCAAGTCTGAAGTTGGATCCCCTCCCCAACCTCAAGTGTGAACTAAAATATTAATTAGAATAAGACTATTATATAAGTATTTTTTGTTTTTTTTTGTTTTTTTTGGTTTTGTTTTTGTGTTTTTATGTCTTTTTTTTACCTTTTTCTTTTCTTAATCAGCCCACTTATTAAACCTTCATAGGAATTTTGCATGGACTTGGTTGTATATATGGCCGGTCCTAATATCCTTGATTGTGTATATGAACTTAGAAGTTTTCTCAATCACTTCAAATGTCCTGACCCAAATGCGATCTAACTTTTGCATTCAGCCTGATCCATAGGTGTTGCAATTAGAACTTCGTCGTTAACTTCAAATTCACCAGTGTATAATGATTCTCTAAGTCCTTTTGATGTTGGGCCTTTTTCTCAGCAAAACTGTTGTCAAAGGCTTGAGCTTGTAGTTTGATTAAGGCATCCGCAAGCTTCTCAATGTACTGAGGGTAAGTGATTTTGCAGGGATCCTCTAGGGCTAAATATAGCAGTGTTGGTAGGGCTAGGTGTCTACCATATAATACTTGAAATGGAGACATCCTGGTTGATGAATGGTAGGAGATATTGTAGGTGAAGCTGCCAAACTTAGATATGTACTCCATTCAGATGGTTTGGCCAAGGTTAATTTCCGGATAATGTTCACCAACGTCCCATTTGCACGCTCAACAAACTCATTAGTTTTGGGGTGATAGGGAGCAGAAAGCACACCTTGTAAACCCATTAGTTGGTTGATCTTGGCAAGGAC